>JANIVW010000096.1:0-32161 GCA_030555995.1 Isabelozyma heimii
TCGCTCTGCCACAAACTTTATCTGAGTGGAGGTGAAAGAGCCGAAAGCTGTTACCAATTGCCTCATACAGAGCCTGACTTCTTTCATACGGATTGGTGCCATTCTGCCATAATTGTCCATTTTGGAATGCAATTGACTTCCGGCGGCAGCTTTAATCACATTATTGTCACTCAGTGGCTTATCTTCTGTCCAACTCGTTTTCCTTCCATTTATCTACCCGGATTTGCCTCCACCTTTACCCACACTTCCTCGGCATCCTCCATTTAGTCCTCATATTCAACCGTCTAATGTCTGTTTCCCTCCTTTGATCATTTATATTTTCAGTCCATTTACGCCCATAATACTTTGTAGGCCATCTACGCACCTCATTCTGTTACATCTGCTACACACTTCTCTTATAATCTTGTATTTGAATTCATTATGTACATTTCAGGAGATTTTCTACCTCGCTTCTCCTCATATCCCAACTCCCACCAAATCCCTCTCTTTCGATCCTATCCTTCGCCTTCCACCTGTGATTCCATGAACCTCTTCAACTCAACTTCTGCGTTTAAAAAGTCTGCCACGTCCTTACCATAGATCTTATTATCCTGCACCATATCTGAGTTAGTGGTGGTATCAGTAATTTCAATATTGATCCACACCTGCTTCTGCACCTTTTGCCCATTCTCTGTTGTCACATGAGGCACTAAACACCTCTGAAATACTCGTTTGAATGGTAAGCAAAGCGTTTCCATTGGACGTCCTTTTATCTGGGGCACCTTAAACGTACACACATGCTGAGTGAGAGATTTTAGTTGGCAGTTGTACTTATCAGGATTCAGGAGAATCTCCTGCTGCTTCGAAAGTATTGCCGCTCGGCTGTACACTGGAGTTGGTGGCGCCATGCCAGAGGAGGAATGCAGAAGATAGGGAAATTTTACAGAAAAGTACTGTCGTGTATATAATGAGCCCGTACATCATAATATTGAATCCGTACACCATTTGAATAGTCAAGAACCCGTGCACCTATACTAACACCTAACATCTATACCCTTCCTCTTTTCAGCTTCACGGAGTTCGAACATGACCTGAACGGCAGAGAACAATGCTCCCAGTGAGAGAACAAAGAATTCAATACCCCTGAACGTACTGAACATTTCATGTAGTAAAGCCACTGTTCCGTCTTTGCCCAAGCAAAATCCAAATAAGTTGGCAATCATCATCATCCAAATATTGATGACGGCACCAACAGCACAGAGGTGTCTGAACCACCACTGATCATTAAACCTTTTGAAGTAGACTGTAGCCATCATTTCTGGTAGTAGGAACAAGACAATTAGCCACCCCCACATTAACAATTTAAGTTCAATGTCGTGCCAGATAGCAACGAAGCTGAACACACATAAACTATTTACAATCCGGTTGCCGCTGCCTCCCATAGGCACGTAGATATAACGAGTAACCCACCGGTTGAACGAACGATGCCAAGCTCTCCAAAATGCCAAGGCTGAATAGTTGTTATCCATACACCTAATCATGTTTTCTGGAGGGTCAATGCCATCAAGGAGACTCCAGAACCTGAAGAGTCTCCAGGGAATCAATAACTTCAACCAAATGAGATTCAAGTTGAACATGCCAATCATGGAGATTTGGAAAGGGGTATCACCTTCCCAAGCTTTTGTTTTGGATACTGCCAACACATACATGAAATGCATGATGAATTCCATCACCAAGATGCAAAACATGAGTCTGGCGAAATAAATAAGCGTTCTTTTATGGTCTTTCACAGAAGGAAGTTGCTGGTAGTTAGACTGGTAGACATAATCGTTGAACGTAATGATGGGGCCAGCAATGAAGAGAGGAGTATAGGTCAAATATCCTATGAAATTGACCAAGTTATAATCTGACAATGGTAATGGAGCCGTAAGTCTATCACGATCATCAAGAGTGGAGAGATCCAAAGAACTGGAGCTTCTTTTATCATCAACGTCTCCAGCTTCATGCTCCTGGAGCTTTTCAATGTAATCATAATTGAATGAAATCAACCGTAAGAGGGTGAAATTGAAGTTGACATCCCACCGGGCCATAATGCCAGTGAATCCGTTGTCTATGAAGTCAATTCCAATTTTAAAATTACGGTATCGGTCATTGACAAAGAGAGTCAGAATTCCGTAAATCCACGTCAACCAAATGGCCAATTTACGGTTTTTTATATGGCGAGAAATCAAATACATCACTGAGACATGGATGCCAATTTTCCATACATTCACTCCATGAACTGCCAATAGAAAAAGAAGCCCACATCCGCAATCAAAATATGTTCTTTTGGTAATGTTTAATAAAGGAGTTGCTACCTTTCTTAAGGTGAAGTGAATAGCAATAAGGGCTCCGATAAGAGGGAAATTGTCTCTGAAGAATCGGTACTGGGCGTCAGAATTATCCACTTTTCTGCCAAACAACCAGCCAGGACTCAAGAGCCGCTCAAACTTGGGATAATTTGGATTGGTTTCGTTGGACGCGTCCATACACGTCTTGTACATCAATGGTACCACCACGGCAAAAACTACTGCATATATTTTGAATTCAAGCGTGTGCCATTTCGATATAGGGTTTGATCTGTCAATGACTTTTTGGCGCTTGGAGGAGTTGGAAAGAAGTCTCGTGTCCAAAGTCTCTAGCGAGAAAAAGTCCAAAAACGCCTTCAAATACTCATTCATTCTGCAGATTTCTAGAGCGAAAGCAAGAAGAAGAGGTGAATTTGTCAATGCAAAAGAAGACAGATCGGCCAAAAGAGAATCAGAAATGCTGTGCAACGTAGAAGAGAGGGATGTACGGGTAGTTCCCCAGATTTGTTTTCATGGTTCAAAAATGTACGGGTGTTTACATTTAACTCTTCTACTTTTTCACCTCCTTCTTCGATTGTACGTCTCTGTTCTCTATTCTAAAGCTTCTCTCTTCGTGCGCCCATGACAGATAAGGATATAACCTTTGAAAGAAGGCCTAATCCCAAGGGATGGACTCCCCCAAAAGCACCATATAACCCATATGATCCCACTGATGTGAGGCCAGCTGAAGGTTACCCATCGGAGTTCAAGACGCCTGGAAGTCAGCCTCAAGGGTTCTCCTCCATACCCAAGAATCCCACGCAGTATAAGAAAGTGAATGAGACGATGAAACGATTGAATTACACTCCACGCCCACTTTCACAATTGTATCCAGGACAGTACAAGGTGTTGAGAAAAGTGGATACCAACCAGAGGTTAAACACTGGAAGTAGGTGGTTTGGAAGTTTCCTTGGTGGTACCATTGTAGTTTACTTTGCATTTTTCCATAGATGGAACGATGGAAAGGAGAATGTCATGTCGGACTTCTATCGTGCCCGTCTAAGAGTAAAAGAGCAGTTGATGGGGTTGAATGACGAAGAATATGACGATTTATACCATCCAAAGGGTTCAGGAATGGTGGTGAAAAACGTCAGAGATACTGACTATATTCCTGAAGATATCAGAAAGACAAAGGAGGGTAAATTTGCTTTGAATAGACCATCGCAAAGGCATGTATTGGAAGCAGAAAGGATCCAGCAAGAACAGGAAGAACAGATGTTGAGAGAATTAGATGAGCATAAAAAGTTTGCCCAGTCATTTTTGGCGGAAGAACAACCATCTCCAGCGAGAAAGAAGTGGTTCGGGATATTCTAGCATGTATATAGTGGTATAGACAATTCGAATGATATGAGAAGATCAAACCAAAAATTCGTGATACGAAGATGTCAGGTACCAAAAATGGGCGTAGGGCGTAGGAATGCGAAAAAGTCTGTATCGATGTATTTCATAGCTATTTGTAATTTCGCATTTGCTGCAAAATATCGAAAAGGTATGAAGAACAGGCAAAACAGTCACCCCCACAAGGTGCTTTCAGATTCGGGACACGAGAAAGGCTGGCACGATCTAGTTGGTAGTTATCTGAAAGAACAGAGTCGAAAGAGTTTTTTGTTTGACTTCATACGCTGCCTTACTGTTTTAGTGTTTGAGGATAGCAAAGATGTGCTCAACAAAATTCATGAGGTGGATTTGGTAGAATTCATTAGAGTGTTACAGCTGAAAGTTATTCCCAATATAAGGAAGGAGAACGGGAGGTTGTCTAGGGAGATTGGTATCATGAAGTTGCTCAATAAGCAGTGCAAACAGGTACTCCAGCAGAAGCTACAAATGCAAGAAAAAGAGGAGAAAAAGGAGCCAGAAGAGGGAGGGCAACAGATAGAGGAGGAATATTTAGAGAAAGATAAGAGATCCAAGACCGAAATAAGCCACGAGCAGACACCAGACTACCTTAATGAGGCCGCATCTTCTGAGCCAGTATTCTACCCACATATGAAACCACGCAGCCTCAGTAGAACCCTTAGTCACCGTCTCGATGCATTTATACTGCTAAATAGCACTTGTAACCTATACTGAAATATTACAATTTGCAATCATGTCAGACTATGTAAGCGGCGTATGGTTTGTGTTGAGAAGTGCATGGCTTTACTTAAGAAATAACAAATTTTGCAGCAATATGAGCCATAGTCATGCCCTCTTTAAAAGATGCACAATGTATTAAAGCATATTGACGCAGAATGTCCGAGACACAGAATGAGGTGGTAATGAGTTAGATGGCGGGGGAAATAAATAGATGAGAAGGGAAATAAATAGGGGAATAGAGCATTATAACCAGACTATGTTATCTCCAAATAAGGAATTATTGTAAGAGCGACAATTAACCTAGAGAGGACAAGTATGCAGCCAATATAATAATATATCAACTTAATCGCTAAATGCCATTCTACATCTGTTGCCGTCTTTTACTGAAGGGCAAGGTTTAACTTATGTTGAAAGCAACCACTGATTACGTAATACGGAAATAGATTTAAAGTTAAAATCTGACATTAATATATTGGATGAATCTTTAAACAATACAGCTTATCGGTATGAACCCAGTACTAATAATCACAACGTTGATTGTTATACTTATTAACTATTTTTTTTTCTTCAAAAGCAGTGATGCAATATTTATCTTCACAACAGCTTACTACATCTTTGGTATTTTCACTTACCACATTTGTAAAGACTTGTCAATCAATGACAGCAAGAGTGAATTAAGCCCACAGTGTCAGCCAAATGTAACTGTCACAGAAGATAAAGGGACCGCAGATTCTATTAATCTTGAGAAAGAACATATATCATGTAGCCGTGATTCTGGACTTGTCGCTGAATCCTATGGGAATGATACTATGCTAGCAAAAACCAGAAATTGGAAGATTTTTAAGGAATTTATTAAGCAGGTGGGTGATCCATGTACACAACCTAAAGCTATTACAGCTGGTTCGGCTGTCATTAGCGTAGCATCAATGCTTTTCATAGTGGTATATGCTTTGCTGCCAATGGACAACTATAGCGCCTATGGTAACACAATGGGCGTCTATTGGAAAATGGAAGCAACAGGTGAGAATTATGATACTATAGCGCTAAAGAAGGAAGTTACTGAGGGAATTTATAAAGCAGTAGAAGCAACAGGAGAGGACGGCCAGTTGGAATTATGTGAAGCTGCTTGTCTTTATATGGAGAATGGAGAAACTTATACTGCCTATGGAGCAATAGGCGCCTGCAGTGAAGCCGTCGCTGCAATCAAGTGCAATGCAGATACTAAGTGTGGTAGTTGCATAAAAGGGAATGCCCCAAAGAAGAGACTGAACTAATAGTGCTCTTGCAACACCAACTTCATTTAAACGACTGAAAATTAAGAAAAAAATGTAAAAGCTCTGTCAATTTTAAGGACCAATGAAATCATTAATTCACATAAATTTAGTTTTTTGGCTCTTTCCTGGCAGTTCTTTCCCCTGTGGTATTGTATAGTAATATAAGAGGCTAAACTTTATAAGTAATTGCTGATTACGTAATACGTCAACAAGTTTTTGTTTCAAGGGTACGGATCTATATTTCATTTGTAAACGGTAGCAACTTCAATCTTAAAACAACCCTATGTTTTTTGTAACGACGGCCTTCAATGTGGCCTGTTTGGCTCTCAGGATTGGGCTCTTGGTAGTTCTACACACATTTCATCGTTTTTCCCTGCATCGTTTCGAAAATTCTCCTTCGCTACTCCCCAGTGATGAAGAAGATAAGATTCACGATAAGATTCTAAGGGCCACTGATATCAGTGAAATGGCCGAGGCCCAAGGCTACTTGATAAGAGAACATGTGGTCCCCACCAAAGATAACTATTTATTGGTAGTTCACAAGTTGGAAAAACCAGTATCTGAAGCAGAACCCGTCGATGAAGATAACAAAAAAGTGGCCTACTTCCACCACGGATTGTTGACGAACTCGGAGCTATTCATTCTTGGAGCCAAGAAAAAGTGCTCCTTGCCTTTCTTGCTTGTAGATTTGGGATACGACGTGTGGTTGGGAAACAACCGAGGTAATAAGTACTCTCGGAAACATCTTCAGTACTCCGTCAGTGACGATAAATTCTGGGATTTTTCCCTTGATGAATTTGCATTATACGATGTTCCCGATACCATTTCATACGTGTTGTCGCATTATAAACCCGACACCAAGCTCACGTATGTTGGGTTTTCCCAAGGGTGTTCCCAGCTTTTCGCTAGTTTGAGTTTGAAGCCCGAATTAAACCAGAAATTGAATTTATTCGTTGCTCTTTCACCAGCAGTGGTGCCCCATAATCTAAAACACCCAGTTTTCAGAATCATAGTCCTGCAGACTGCTAAGGATAACCAATTTCTCTTCAGTTTGTTCGGACGAAGGGCGTTGATGCCGTCGGTCAGCTTCTGGTCCTACGTTATGGGTTCTAGCTTATATCAGCAGGTGGTGGATACCTCGTTGACCTACTTGTTTGGATGGTCAGGAAAGAACATATCTGCTGTCCAGAAGAAGGTGGGATACCCTCATATGTTCTCCAACTCGTCGGTGAAGTCATTGGTGCATTGGTTTCAAATTATCAATGCCAAACGGTTCCAAATGTACGATGAAACCGGCAAATATGGAATTACGTCTTTGGCAATATTCTCACAGTCTCTGAAAAGCAAGAGCCATAGAGTTGCTCCATTTCCGGTGTCACACCATCTCAATGTGCCTATGGTGTTGGCCTACGGAACTGACGATATCTTGGTGGATATCGAATCTACCACACGCCTAGTCCTAGATCAAAACCCCAAAATGAAGCATAATGTGCTCGATGTAATACGATGCCCGGGTTATGAACATATGGATACGCTATGGGGCCATGATGTATACGATGTTGTGTTTTCCCGGGTAATATCAACAATGGAATCGTTGCATAGTCCTTTGGAATTTGTGGGCATAAGTAAACTCTCTCGCTCAACCTCCTCGTTACAGCTGAATACGAGTAATGTCGACAGCTTGTATGAGTAGTAAAAGAGAAAGAAGATGATAATTGGATAAAAGACATATGACTTTGTAGTCAAGGCTTCTGAATGATTCCATAATAGACACGAATAGATAACTATAACCACAGATAGACACGAATAGAGAATACACCAACTACAGACACAAATAACGAAAACAGCTATAATCTTACAAGTAGAGACAGATGTAGAGGTCTCATGGCCAGTTTGCAGCCTTTTGTCTGTGTTACCCGCACGTACGCAAGTATATAAAAAGTGAGATGGCCAGGAAATTTTTCACTTTTGACTTCTTTTTCTTAACGCAAATTTCACAACCACCCACAACGTAATGCATTCCTCTGAGGTTGACCATCTGCGTCGACCCATGACCATTGGAGTATGTTGTGAAGGGTAACCTTCTAGCGGTGGATTGGAGACCAAATTGGTGGATCTTGGGTGCAGCATCCCATCTGATAGTATCTAAGGGTTACCTTCGTGTGCCCGTATGGGGGATGGTGCAATGATCGGCTAGACATTTGTAGATTACACTGACTGTGATGTTCCGTAGATAATTTGAATCATCGAGACAGCAAGAGAGCGAAGTAGGCTATGGCGATGCAGACCAGCTACGGTCATATTGCAGCTAAAGGGCTGCTTGACGGACCCAGAGAATCGTATTTTTTCAGAAAAAAGACAAGAACACAGTTGAGAGCTATCTGTTCTACAGAGAACGTCTTCTTTACAAAGGAATGGTTTTTTCACTAAGAATCAGCCACGAGTGTGCTCATGACAGCGCCTAAATTTGCATCCCATTCGATTGTTGCGCGCCCGTTTTCCATGTCTCTACTTAACTCACG
This sequence comes from Isabelozyma heimii, assembly GCA_030555995.1. Classification (NCBI taxonomy): domain Eukaryota; kingdom Fungi; phylum Ascomycota; class Pichiomycetes; order Serinales; family Metschnikowiaceae; genus Isabelozyma; species Isabelozyma heimii. The sequence goes on from JANIVW010000096.1 coordinate 8,239, forward strand.
TCTCTCCTCTTAACCAACATGAGGTGGCTGGCTCTTCTACTATCGTTTATGGTGGTCCTTTCGGCTGCCAGTGGCCACCTTCTCACTCCGGCTGCCACATTTATCCTATCTACTCGGTCCAGCAACGGGTCGTGCTACGATATCTATCAAGTCCCCAAACAGGATCAATGTTCTTTCTTCCACACTAACTGCCAGTCAGATGAATTCGACATCAGCCATTTCAACTATCTCTCCATCTACTACTGTCGCTTCAAGGTGCTCTCCATTTTCCCATTGCTCATGATGTTGCTAGTTTGCTTCTTCGGCCTTGGGCACACTGCCTCCGACTATCTCTGCCCAAACCTCTACACCATATCCAAATTACTCAAGCTTTCCGATAATTTGGCAGGGTTGACCCTCTTGGCCCTAGGAAATGGGTCCGCGGACGTGCTCAGTACGTTCAAGGCAATCAAGCTCGACGAAAGTAACTTGGCCATCTCAGAACTCATGGGTGCTTCTTTCTTCATAACCACGATCGTCATCGGCTCCATTGCCATCGTAAAACCATTCCAAGTACCAGGGAAACAATTCATCAGAAATATTGCCTTTTATTTGGTGATCTCAGTGCTAATGTTCGTGTCTATCGTCCTTCAGCAATTGAACTTGGTCAGCTGCATATTGCTAGTATTTATCTATACTTTCTACGTGGTGTTCGTCATTTCCAGCCATACAGTGCAAAAATACAAGGCCCAGAAACGTCTCCGGTATCTCAGGTCAAGAAACAACTATAACAATGACTATCACCAGTCGGTGAACGAAATTGAAGACATTTTCCTTGATAACATCTCCCATTTACCTACCGTCGATGCCTTGGACACACCAGCAGCAGCTCAGGAGAGCAGTCACGAGTACGATAATGAGTATAGAACGTTCCTCAAGTCTCACGATCACGATCAACAGGTAGAAAACGCTCCTGTAGAAGCAGGATCATTTGGGTTGAAAGTACTCTTGAAAGAATTATCAAAACACACAGCTCACCAGGGTAACATCTACTTAGACGAATCGATACAGAGACCGCTTACCGCTCCGGCAGAATCTTCGCAACCCACTTTTGGTGATCTCCAACCTCCTCAAACGTACCCCAGAGCCTATCGAGATGAAGAAACGTCACCCTCTGTGGCTTCGAACCCTGTAGTTTTCAACAAAGTCACCCCTTCTTTAAGAAGTGAGCATCTTGAAGTGCTACTTGCAGCTATTTTGCCAGACACAGACACCTTCAAACAAAGCAGCTTCTTAAGTAAAGCATACTTAGTACTTACTTTCCCTCTAGTTGTGGTGCTCAAATTCTGCAACCCTGTAAGAGATCAGGAAATGATTGCTTTATTTGACATGAAATTTAAAGAACAGCACCTCACCGCTACAGACATACCACTTTCGGATGCCGAATACTTCGACTTCAAAACAGATAAGTTGCTTCTTCTTACCCAGTGCTTTGTTTCCCTAAATTTTATCAACTATGTTGTGTTGTCAAACCATACACACTTCTGGTTATTGCAATTCCCTATTGGCTTGATCTTCTCTTCGGCTGCAGCGGGTTTGTTAAATTACTTCTACTGCACCAAAAAGAATTTTAACCATGACACCTTTTTCCGATTGAGAGTCGTGAACTACATATTCTCGTTCCTAGGATTTGTAACTTCGATATCGTGGATTTCGATATTCGCTACCGAAATCATTGGTGTTCTCAAGGCTATTTCTATTATTTATCATCTCAGCGATGCCATTCTTGGTATTACTATCTTTGCTTTAGGAAATTCTATTGGAGATTTTATATCCAACCTCACGATCGCTACTATGGGAATGCCAATCATGGCATTTGGAGCCTGTTTTGGAGGACCATTGCTCTCGTTGAGCTCATTGGGATTGAGTGGGATTCTTACTAACAAAACTGATAATTTCGGCGATTTGAAAATAAGTATAGAATTCTCCCGAACCCTAATTATCATCAGTATTGCTTTAATTCTCAACATAATTGTATTATTAATATTAACCACTCGAAATGGTTGGTTTTTGGATAAGAAAATTGGATTCGTTCTAATTGGTAATTGGATATTGTCAACCCTCTTGTGTATAGTGTTTGAGGTTGTTTAGCAAGCAGAGATCTCGGCTTCATCTGAGTCTTAATATAAACCTGTCATTAATGCCCTTACAATATACACTCTAAAAATTTTTGAAATATTTGAATTAAACTATAAACATGATAAAAAAATCCACAAATAAACCCATTTTGAAAACAAACTAATCAACTTCTTCAACAGTTGGTCCAGAACCATCACCTGAACCCTGAGCAGAACCTGGAGCACCACCGGCACCAGAATAAGCACCAGAGATAATTGGGTTGGCAATGCCTTCCAATTCCTTATGCTTATCTGTGTACTCTTCCGTGGTAGCGGTTTGGTTACTGTCTAACCATGATATGACATCAGAGATCTCCTTAGTTAATTTTTCCTTATCAGCATCACTGATCTTATCTTTCATTTCTCCATCATTGATAGAGTTCTTCAACGAGTAAGCATAAGACTCGACTGAGTTCTTAGCTTGGATTCTGGCAGTTTCTTCGTCATCCTCTTTCTTAAATCTTTCTGCTTCAGAAACCATTCTGTCAATTTCTTCCTTAGATAATCTCCCCTTATCGTTGGTGATGGTGATCTTTTGGGTTTTACCAGTACCCTTTTCCAAAGCACTTACGTTCAAAATACCATTGGCATCGATATCAAAAGTCACCTCCACTTGAGGAACTCCTCTAGGAGCAGGAGGGATACCAGATAATTCGAACTTACCTAACAAGTTGTTATCTTTAGTTTTAGCTCTTTCACCTTCGTAAACTTGAATCAACACACCAGGTTGGTTATCAGCATAAGTAGAGAAGGTTTCTGACTTCTTGGCTGGAATAGTAGAGTTTCTTGGGATCAATTTGGTCATTACTCCACCAGCAGTTTCAATACCCAACGATAATGGTGCAACATCCAAAAGCAAGATATCCTGGGTCTTAGACGAAGTATCACCAGTCAAAATAGCAGCCTGAACAGCAGCACCGTAAGCCACGGCTTCATCAGGGTTAATTGATTTACAAGGCTCCTTACCATTGAAGAAGTCAGAAACCAATTTTTGCACCTTGGGGATTCTGGTAGAACCACCAACCAAGACGATTTCATCGACTTGTGACTTGTCGAGTTTGGCATCCTTCAACACCTTTTCGACGGGGTCCAAAGTCGATCTGAATAAGTCAGCACATAACTCCTCGAATCTGGCTCTGGTAATGGAAGTGTAGAAGTCCACACCCTCATAAAGTGAGTCAATTTCAATGGAAGCTTGTGCTGAGGAAGACAATGATCTTTTTGCCCGTTCACAAGCCGTTCTTAATCTTCTCAAAGACCTTTGGTTGGTGGAGATATCTTTCTTAGTCTTTCTCTTGAACTCGTTGATAAAATGGGTGACTAATCTGTGATCGAAGTCTTCACCACCTAAGTGAGTATCACCGGCGGTGGCTTTGACTTCAAAGACTCCGTCATCAATAGCCAATAATGAGACATCAAAGGTCCCACCACCCAAATCGAAAATTAACACATTTTGTTCATGACCCGCTTGGCCCTTCTTGTCTAATCCATAAGCAATAGCAGCAGCAGTAGGTTCGTTGATGATACGTAAAACATTCAAACCAGCAATCAACCCAGCATCTTTAGTAGCTTGTCTCTGCGAATCATTGAAATAAGCAGGCACCGTAATCACAGCATCAGTCACGGGACCACCAAGATAAGTTTCTGCTGTTTCTTTCATCTTGGTCAAAACCATTGACGAGATTTCTTCTGGTGTAAACACCTTAGTCTCACCTTTGAATTCGACCTGAATTTGAGGTTTGCCCCCTTTGTCAATCACCTTAAATGGGAAGTGCTTGAGATCCTCCTGCACTTCTGCATCGGTGAACTTTCTACCAATCAACCGCTTAGCGTCGAATACGGTGTTGGTGGGATTCATTGCAGCCTGGTTCTTGGCCGCATCTCCAATCAATCTTTCAGTATCCGTGAATGCAACTGTTGAAGCAGTAGTACGGTTACCTTGGTCATTAGCAATAATGTCGATTCTGTCCTGTGTGAAGTGAGCCACACACGAGTAAGTTGTTCCTAAATCAATACCTATAGCGTTAGTCATTGTGTTGATAAAGAGAAAAGAGAAATAAAAATGGATACCACGGAACTGTGATTTTAATCATGTGTTTATATAGTCAAAAATCCCTTGCAGTCTCGGAATTCGGTGGAAAGTTGCTGCGTAGTTTGCAGCCATTTCTGGATCGTTCTGGGACATTCTAGATCTTTCGCGGGTAAATTGCATGTCGCGTGATATAAGTCACGTGTTAACTGTTGTCTTCTTATTCAGTTCCATGCTGGGCCCCCGCTGACGTATGGAAGCCAGCATAGGAGCCAGCGCATGAACCAGCACCTCATCTTATTAGAGGAAGGACCAAGGAAAAATAGTGGGGTATATGAAACGCTTACATCACTTTCTTTGCCTATTGATGGCCCGAAAATACGAAATATTTACGATAGGATCTGGCAACTAAAGATACTAATTTCACCACGGCTCTCATTTCATGCATATTCCAACCGTATCGAAACAAGTGCCGTTGGAGTATCCCTCGCAAACGATCCAGTAGACAAATTTTGTAGAAATAAGCTTTTTCTGGGTAAATCGCAGATCGGGAGGTATCTTGCATACTCAGTAGCGCCATTTCACACACGTAAGAGAAAATGGCCGACGTCAACATCATCGTGTTCACTTTCTTCTACCACTCTTTTATCCTCTACCATCATGATCAATAAATACTCCATCAAGAGGATGGTGGCCAACAACCAACTAGTTCTAGGGGTGTTGGCAGCGGTATTTGGCCTCTACTTTCTCTACCTGGCATACGATGGACAGTTTTACAAAGGACCTGGAGTGATGCTAACAGACGCAATTGCTCCCAAGAACGTAATAGAAAACCAAAAACCCATTGACAACTTCTCCGCTAACGTGTTACTGAAATACAATAGTCAACCTCCGGGTGAGAAGGAAATGACTGTTCCATTCAGCTGGAGCCAATTGTTTAATCTTGACCCCTACTTTGAGTCGGTGCGACAAGACAAGCTCCAAGGCATGACCTGTGAGGCCTTTGCCGGTAGCGTGGGTCGTCCAGCACAAGTGGAATACAATTGCAAAGACACTCCTGATGCCAAGGTCCCAATCAAGTTGTTGAGTAATATGGTGCTCTACTTGTCAAAGAAGAATAGAATCTTGTTCAAGAATTTGTATTTGGAAGCCACCATGCCCACACCACAGAAGATCCTTTACATGTTCCCAGGCCATCCTGAGGTCTTTCTCAAGTTTGATGTTCAGAAGGAAGACAAAATTTTGCAAATTGAAAACATCGATTTGGCTGCGCAAGTGAATTTTGTGAAAAGCCTGCTCAAAGCGGATATTTCCCCTAAAAAGCAGATTATTGCACCAATCTTACTCAGTGCCGATCATTTCGATACCAGTCGGGCCCCCAAAGTTGATGTTGGCCCCGAATTCAAGTATTTCGGCGAAGGCTATACCATCGGAGAAGCATTTGGTAGTAAGTTGGACTACCGATTCTATAGTTTAGAGCTTTTGGGTCAATTTGATGTGAAAAATGTCAAATTACAACAATTAATCCGAGGTTGGATCCATTTTGCCAGAATTCTTGGTGTGAATTGGTGGCTAACCCATACTTCATTGATTGGTTGGTATTGGAATGGGTTCCATCTTCCATTCGAAGACAGGGCTACGGTTCAAGTGCCAATTGGAGATATTTTCGACAAATTGATTCCTCACAACCAGTCGATTATATTTGACTACCAGGACTCTACATCAGGACACTACGGTAGTTTCTTCTTGGATATCAATCCCTTTAGTATTAACGGAGGAAACGATGCCGATGGGAAGAATAAGGTAAATTTAATGGATGCCAGATTCATTGATATGTCTACTGGACTCGTACTTGATATTTCTGCTTCTAGAGCTTACAACCCCGACGGCGGAAAGAAGGGTATCCATCGAGAATTGACAATGGGGAGCCATAAGAAGGTCAAGAAGATGATTGAAGAAAGTAAATTCAACACAATTTTATATGACAAGGAGCATAACTTCACCCCTCTAGAGGAGATTTTGCCAATAGTACCAGTTCACTTTGAAAATGAATTAGGATTTATTCCTTCGCATTACTCCAAGATCCTTAATGATGAAAGCGATACCAGTTTAACTCGCTCTTCTAAATCCGGATACAAATTTAGATCTTTCTTCAAGTTGTGGATCCCAATAAGTGATTGTAGGATGAAACTTCCGTGGATAGAATCCACTAAACTGGAAGATACGGCCTGTTTAAAAGAAAATGAGGGAATCCGGGCCAAAGCAGAGAGATTTTCATACTATATGAACCGTCACCTGAAGGAAAAGAGTCGGATCGATGCTTTGATTAAAAGGGCCAAAAATTACAAGGATGTAAGTGACCAACTTCTCAAATTCAAGCTTGAGACCCACCCTTTTGATAGAGCTGCGATTGACCCATGAAGCTCAACAAAGAGAGCATAAAGCTAACAAATCGAGCATGAAGCGAACATAATGAACCTTTGCGGGATAGCTTCGTCGTATCAAGACCAACGTATTCACTCAACTTGTATCCTTACTACACATTCAAAGTCATTAAGAAAGAACCAGCAGGGTTCCTATGCTTTATGCTCATTCAAGAAATTCTACAATGTGTTAATGTGACGTACACTTTGACACCAACTTGTTATGTATTATAATAGGAATTTTTAATTTTGTAATTTTTTTAGTTTTTGCAAATTTTGTAGTTTTTTTTTGTTTTTATAGCCATTGCTGAAACTTGAACAGTCCTTCATTTGTGGTGTTCCAGCTTTTGGGCGATTCAAGTGAAGTTTTACGCAAACCTGAATTTTTGATAAGATATCTTTTCTTGCAGCACTATAGCAAAGGCTACTCCCAACTCTTGATCACATTCTTCTACAGCTAACATGAAGTTTACCACGCTAACTAAAGCTATGTCAATCTTCAGAGCTCTTTCCTTCAAAAACTCTTCCTCTTTCTTTAGTATTATCATGCTTTTGGTTGTAAACATTGGTAATGGTTATAATATTTCTGGTTTTTAACCACTTACTTAACCTTCACTTCTACCAATGTATCCGAACTCGCCTTTAATCATCACCATCTCTGCTCAGTCGCTCTTACTCTTTTGCAGCTTTTTTTCTTGACTCGGGGCGCGAGACTCGGGCCCCCGAGTCAGACACGACAGAACCACCAGATTTCCCTTATAAAAGTCTCAATGTATGGGGACTTTTTTTTTTTCTTTCTACTTTCATCTCTACTGTTAACATGCTTTCCCTCTTAAGACCCCAGGTATCTAGATTCATAACCAGACCCAACATAATCAGACCATTGGTTAGATTTAACTCTACCAACTTTAAGATCAATACTGAATCTCATGTGTATAAATACCTCCAGCAACCTCCAAGATTTGTTAGATTCACCAATGAACACGAATGGATAGCTGTTCATGAAGATGATACCGCTTTCGTTGGTATCACCACTTATGCTGCAGAAGCCTTGGGTGATGCCACTTTTATAGAATTGCCTGAAGTTGGGGTCACCGTGGAAGTGGGGGAATCCGTCGGGTCAGTGGAATCGGTCAAGTCTGCTTCTGAAATTTACAGTCCTGTCAATGGAGAAATTATTGCCGTTAATGAGTTATTAGAGAGTAAACCTCAATTAATCAATGACGACCCTATGGGTGGTGGATGGATTGCTCAAATCAAATTGGCAAACGCAGAAGAAGTTGAAGCAAGTGATGAATTATTAAACGAAGAACAATACGTTGAATCATTAGAAGATCATTGATCTATACATATTTATTACAAAAAAAAAAAAAAAATTATCATACTTTTTTTTTTCATTAAAGATTAAAACAAATTGAATCATAGATTTTTGTTCTTTTATTCAAAGTAGTCCCTTTTTTTTCTCTCTTTTGCACGGGAGCCACTCTTTACCGTAGTGCCATGTCAATGGGCTGCAGCACTAACTATGAGAAATGAACTGCGATAGGGACGATAATCACGACAAGCACAATGATTACAGCTATAATAAGACACATTCTCATTTTCATATCTTTCCACCACATATCTTTTCTCACTCTGTTGGCACCTCTTCTGAACCCTTGAGCACTGATGGCCAAATTATCGGTTTTATTTTCAATGGAGTCCAAACGTTCACCTCTTTCAGCCACCTTGTTGATGTTATCTCTCATAATACCCACGGTATCATCGATTTGCTAGGGTTGTTAGTATAAGGAAACGGAAACGGCACAAACTGGTAGTACGTACTGCTTGGATGGCGGCGGTTCTGGAGTTGGATTGGTCGCCGGTGGTTTGATTCGGAATATAAGGGTCGTATGGCACGGCAGAAGACATGATGGATGGTTAGTTTACTGGTATGAAAGGATTGATTAGAAGGATAAGTAGTCAGGACTTTTTTTTTCTAGGCTATTTGATTTATTCCTCAAAAGGAATTAACGGGTGGCCAACATCCGTACACCAATAATGGGGGTCCTGACAACAAGGGGTCAGATTTGGTGCTGTCCGGATATCAGGGGCTACTGCCAAATCGGGAAGTTTCCTACACCAAGTCACTCTCCTTTACTTTCCACTGCCTCCCAGCGGCTGAGTGACGGGTCCGATGGCCGATGGAATCCCCCCAGCCTCCTCGGCCATGCGTCGGTGACTCTTCCCGGGCAGATCCTCCATCAGGCATCAGCCCAAAGGGTCAGTCGTTCGATGGCATATTCACGATACTGAATCTCCCTATGTTCTTCCCCTTCCTTTGCTCGTCAATAGATACACCTGCACACAGCGCAGGGGTCTCAAGACGACGGACGTAGGAGGTCTCGACCTTAAGAATTGTCCAGGAAAGGGGAATTCCACAGACTGACGGAATAGGAGGTTTCTCCTAAAACAACTGTCATCATGATTGCTGCTTCTCTCTCCTATACAAACGACATCATCTAAGTATATATATAGATAGGAGTAGAGCTTAAATGCACTACCAAGAACTGCAGGCATAATCGCACTTTTTTTTATTTTTTTTTTTCCTGTTCTCTGCTGGTTACGTATATAATTAGTGGGAAAGTTTCACCAACCGAATTTTGATTTTTTCCTCCTTCGTTTTTGGATTTGATTTCCTCTTTTTCTTCCTAGATTTATTTCAATCTAACAAATAAATTAGTAATAATCAAAAATGGACGGTGGTATGTATATTTAGAATGTCTTCAATGTGTTTGGTGCCGACGATGGGACTGATTGATTGATGGAATTGCAAACGAGAGATTGTTGTTGTTGGTAGACCGTTTTTTTTTTTTCACGTTTTTCATTGTTGTTACGTCGATTTATTCGTGATTTATTAGTGACTAATCAATCAATCGACACACAATTAATTACTCTTCCCCTCGCTGAGGTGCTGGCGTTGATCAATCGGGTTCTTGTGAGAGAAAACAGTGTCTTGTCGGGTGTCGGATGTTGATCAATGTTTATGGTCTTGGCCATTGCCTGACCGGACTCCAATTTCGGACTAAAAAATGGGCTCAATTCTTCGTTTCTCCTACAAATCCAACACCTTTGCTCCGGCAACAACTTCCTAGTGGTACTGCGTGCTAGTCCGTCCGAAGCGGTTGTTGTTACTGGTCGTTCTCAAGGCGGAATTGGCCTCGCTGGTTACGCCGAATCCTTCTCATCCGTTACCTGTTCATGTCAACAACGTCCTCGATTTCTTTTCCAATCTCCTCCCTTCATTCCGTCTTCACCTGTAATCCTTATCTTTCCCAGCCAAATCGTCGCCCCCTTTGGTGTCGTGTTAAAAGGCGCATTTTTCACCGGATTTGACGAGGGAGGAGTATCGGCCGGCGCACGACTTACAAAAGACGTGTCTCTAATTTTTCACACATATACTAACTATGATATAGAAGAAGTTGCTGCTTTAGTTATCGATAACGGTTCTGGTATGTGTAAAGCCGGTTTCGCCGGTGATGACGCTCCTCGTGCTGTTTTCCCATCGATTGTCGGTAGACCAAGACATCAAGGTATCATGGTTGGTATGGGTCAAAAAGACTCTTACGTTGGTGACGAAGCCCAATCCAAAAGAGGTATTTTAACTTTAAGATACCCAATTGAACACGGTATTGTTACCAACTGGGATGATATGGAAAAAATCTGGCATCACACTTTCTACAATGAATTGAGAGTTGCTCCAGAAGAACACCCAGTGCTTTTAACTGAAGCTCCAATGAATCCAAAATCCAACAGAGAAAAAATGACCCAAATCATGTTTGAAACCTTCAACGTGCCTGCCTTCTACGTTTCCATTCAAGCAGTTTTGTCCTTGTACTCTTCTGGTAGAACCACCGGTATTGTTTTAGATTCTGGTGATGGTGTTACTCACGTTGTTCCAATTTACGCCGGTTTCTCCTTACCTCACGGTATCTTGAGAATTGACTTGGCCGGTAGAGATTTAACCGACTACTTGATGAAGATCTTGTCCGAACGTGGTTACGCTTTCTCCACTACTGCTGAAAGAGAAATTGTCCGTGATATCAAAGAAAAATTATGTTACGTTGCTTTAGATTTCGAACAAGAAATGCAAACTTCTTCTCAATCCTCTGCTATTGAAAAATCTTACGAATTACCAGATGGTCAAGTCATTACCATTGGTAACGAAAGATTCAGAGCCCCAGAAGCTTTGTTCAGACCAGCTGACTTAGGTTTAGAAGCTCATGGTATTGACCAAACCACTTACAACTCCATCATGAAGTGTGATGTTGATGTTCGTAAAGAATTATACGGTAACATTGTTATGTCTGGTGGTACTACTATGTTCCCAGGTATTGCTGAACGTATGCAAAAAGAAATTACTGCTTTGGCTCCATCTTCTATGAAGGTTAAAATTATTGCTCCTCCAGAAAGAAAATACTCTGTCTGGATTGGTGGTTCTATCTTGGCCTCATTATCTACTTTCCAACAAATGTGGATCTCAAAACAAGAATATGATGAATCTGGTCCTTCTATCGTTCACCATAAATGTTTCTAAGCTTATCTTACTAACTTGTTCATTATTTTGACTAAAATCCTGTTTGTTTTTGTAGCTTTATACTATATTTGACCCTTTTTTCTACTTATATTATTATAGTTAATTCAAGAAAAAAGCCTCTTTTGAAAAAAGGAAGAAAAGAGTATATATGTGTATAAACCTCCATGACGCTGGAGATTGAGATCAAGATCTGAAAATAAATGTGTATTTCTATGAAATTGTAGACGCTGGATTGAGTTAAAAAACATAAAACCAATTCAGCTTTCTGCTACAACATGGAAAGTTATGATAACTTATTAACAAATACAAAATAAATAAAATAAATAAACCTATATTTCTAAGGTTGGTGTAGCACCTTTGATTCTTCCTAGAACACACTCTTTGGCATATCTGAATATAACATTGTCTTCATGCAACATGTCAAAGCTTTCCGTAGCATCCTTACCAGCAAAGTTGAGAATCGACCCTTCACCGCCAGGGTGTTCCTTCAAGAAGGGAGTCAAGTTGAGAACCACATTCTTCACCACCACCCAACAATCGTCAGCAGTAGCATGTTTCGCAACTTCTTCGTAGGTGTATTCAGCTGAGGGAATCTTGTTCTGGATGAAATTTTGACCTTTTGCCTGGTTCGAAGCTGGAGGTGCCGGAGGTGCTGGAGGTGCTGATGCTGGGGGCGTTGAAGGCGGTGGTGCCGATGGAGGTACATTGGAACCCCCGTTGCCATCATCTTCACCAACATCAGACCAGTCAATCGTGATCTTACGGGGATTGGCAGGATCAATGTGTAAATTAATCTGTTGTAGCCTATTAATCGCATTCTGTCCACCAGTAGCAGGAGCTGGAGAAGCATTGGTGAGTTTCTCCAAGAAATAGCTGGTGGCCCCATCGGCAGCAACTCTTCCGTAAACTACGCAAGCAAGTAGCGAAGAGCCTCCTAAACGATTATGGCCATGGACTCCTCCTGCTACCTCACCACAGGCGAATAAACCCTCAAATGGCATGAAAGAGTTGTTCGTATCCTGGTACAAGACCTGGGACTTATCGTTGATTTTGATTCCTCCCATAGTAAAGTGTAACACTCGAGTAATGAAGGAAATATGGTACTTGGCTTCTGGTTTGAATAAGAAAGGAGTAGTTGGGAAATACTTCTTTCCGAATGGGTCTTTTGTCTCACCGGCTGCTGACTTATTGTAGTTGTCTAGAGTTCTTTTCAACGTTGCTTCGGAAACCTTCATTTCTTTACTCAATTCGGCTCCGGTTACTGTTTTCATCAAGTTTCTTTGTTCGTAATGTTTGATGTGGAATGTTAACTTTGCTTCACTCTGTTCATTCAACACTAATCTGAGAGGCCCATTTCCTTGTTTAATCTGTTTTTCCATTTCTCCACTAACATAATCCCTGGTTCCGAGTTCATCAACAAACCTCTCTCCCTTTTTGTTCAAGATGATTCCTCCTTCACCTCGTAATGCCTCGGCACCTAAAAACAAGAATCTTGGGGTCTTTCGTCCTTCAATGACGTCAATATCTTTCAAATCAATTAATCCGGTGGGGTGCACTTGGACTTTCTCCATATCAATTCCCACTCCCTTGTTTTTCATCATGATCTTTTGTCCATCACCAGTAGCATGGTTCCCATTGGTAGAAGGCAAATCAATAATATCAGGACGGTACTTTCTTAATAAAGAATTTTTGGTGAAGTCAGCAGCATATCCTCCAGTAGCCATAATAACCGGACCATGAACTTCACCCTTTTGCTTGGTTTTCAAATTCTTATACTTCACTCCCAACACTTTGAATCCAGATTCATCCTTCACCAAATCAATCACCTGATTATTCTTCATAATCTTAACTCGATTTGGTTGCTCGTCTGCCAAATTCTCTAATGTTTCCAACAATTTGTAAGTGATGGCCATACCGGGGAACTTGGCATCTTTCCCACGATGAGTCCTGGGCTGTGAATGGCCTCCTAATCTTGAGACGATCGTCAAGTCCAAACCAAACACTTCCTGGAGCCAATGCACCGCTTCTGCGCTATTGTAAGTCAATACCTTGATAAGGTCTGGGTTAGCTTGTTCCTTGGCCGTGGCCAAAGTATCCTGGTAGAACTGTTCTACAGAATCTTTGATATCGAGATTGATCTGGGTACGGGTCAAAGCGCCGTTAATTCCTGAGGTGGCCTTCCCGCTGTTTCCACTCAAAAACCCTTGTTTGTCAAGCAATACGACATTGGCACCTCTGAGAAAAGCCTGGTGAGCAGCTGATAGCCCTGCCAACCCACCACCAACAATGACAATTGGGTTCAATGGGAATTCTTCCGACATTATTTGAGGAGAGAAAGAATAGGAAGAATATACGGGGCAACGAAAAATCAACTAATGTTGTATGATTATATATGAAAAATGAGATCTAAATAGGAAATTCTTCCCCGGACTCCGCTTTTTATGCTGTACAAAAAAAGACGTCAAAATAAGCCGATAAGAAACCCTTTTTTTTTTGCAAACTTCTAGGGTAGATGTTGTTTTTGGATGGAGATTTCACTGGTGAGACTCAGTTATATCAGATCTGATATACTCATCCATATGATCTTCTGCTTATTATGCAAAAACCGTAATTGGCTAGACGGGAAGAGAGCGGATATAAGGTTGCTGCGCTTCCGCAAGACGGATTTGTGAGCATGTCGAGGGAGGAGGGGTCGATTCTGAAAAGACAGGTTTCGGCAAACAAAGTTACATTCCGTGAATACATGGGGTTGTTTCGGCATTAAGCACAGGCCATTGCGTATTGGGGGTTTTATCTATTTATTATACAACGTCAATGGGAGATATATTGGAATGCAAACGAGATGTCATCGAATTGAGACTCATTTTGCAACAATCGGTCTTCATTAGCCAACAATGCATCGTGGTTCAAGTGGTTCCATGTAGTGGCATCCCCGTAGAGCATGGCTGATGACTTTGCAACTTGCCCAGCATCAGGACGACATCTTTTACAATTGTAAGTATCATGGGTATCACATGAGGTATCAGGCTGGTATTGAAACAACATTTTAAGGTTATCCCCACTAAAGATTCTCTCCACGTCCTCTTTCTCATCCACCACACAACTAGAAAGTGACATTTTCATCGATTGTCTCTGGAATATTTTTTCTTCAATAGTACCTGTAGAAATGAAACGGTAGATGAAACAATCTTTCTTTTGGCCATCTCTCCACACTCTGGCTAATGCTTGTTGATCTGCTGCGGGATTCCAATCAGGATCGATCAAAATAAGTCGATTGGCTCCAATTAAGTTAATCCCACAACCTCCTGCTTTTGAAGAAAGAAGAAATATGAACTCTGAACCTTGGGGATCATTGAACTTATCAACAAGCTTTTGTCGTTTGTTGATATTCATTGTTCCATCCAATCTTAAACATCCGTAACGCTTGTAACGACACATCCTTTCGATTAAGTCCAAGGTTTTGGTATAATTGGAAATTAGTACTATTTTATCATCAGTTTCGGTGTTGATCTGATGCAAAAATCTTTCTAAAACACTAAACTTACCACTGAACCAAGTTTGGATCTCTCTATTACGACCACTGCCTTCGTTAGAGGATACGTAATCTTCCGGTAATACTCTTTCACACCCATCTATATCGTCAGGAAGATTTAGCAAATCAGGATGGTTACATAGCTTTTTCAACATATCAATTGCCTTTAATGGCTGCGAACCCACTCCTTTCAACAACTTTTTGATCTCTGGAGAAGTAATGAAATGCTTGTAAAGTGCCTTTTGCAAAGGCGATAATCCTACAAACACCACGTACTCAAATTTGACAGGAAGATATTTCGACAAAATATCATTGGTCCTTCTAATAATGAATTTGGATACCAACTGGGACAATTCATTCAATTTTCCATCTCCAATTTCCTTCTCCTTGTCGCTGGCATCAGCATCTCGACCTCTTAAAATAGAATTCTCGAAATTTTTCCGGAAATCATTTCTTGTACCCAAGTATCCTGGATTGGCAAAATTTAAAAGTGAAAAATACTCCGATAAATCATTTTGGATGGGAGTTCCAGACAAAATTACTCTTCGGTCACATTTAAGAGAATTTAAAGCAGTAAATGTCAACGAATCACCATTTTTCAAACGATGACCTTCATCTGCTAGCATTAATCCTACTTCTGTTCCAGCCAATTTATCCACATTTCTCCTCAACGTTTCGTACGACACAATAAGTACTGGCCGCACAATGTTTCTGCCTCGAGCCACAGACCACTGTTGTAGAGCTTGGCCCAAATCTGCATTTTTGGTGGATTTTCCGTCAACAGCTAGAGGAGTAAGCACCCCTGGCCCTAGCCATTTATCAATTTCATTGGCCCAGTTTCGAACCAATGACGATGGACATACGATGATACATTTCTCTATAGTTCTTTTTCCCCGAGGACTTTGTTTTAATAAGGTCCACATGAGTGCTAAACACTGCAATGTTTTTCCAAGACCCATTTCATCGGCCATAATGCATCCTTTAGCTCTTGCGTCAATTAAACCAGAGGTGCATCGATATAAGAACTTGACCCCGGCAATCTGATGAGGCCGGAGAATCTTGGCGAGTTTGGGATCAATTACTACAGGGACATCGGGGTACTTCGAAGCTTCTTCTTCGGGGTTTCTGCATATTCCCAACATTTCAGCAAGTGATCGGTGAACTGTCTTTGCTGGTGGAGGACTTATTTCTTTCAATTCTTCTTCTTCCTGCTGCTTTTCCTCCTCCACCTGTTTCTCTTCTTCAACTTTTGGTATAACATCTACCGTGGGATCGTACAAGACAATGGCAAATTCACTGGTTGGATCGTGTAGTGCTCGCGGTGGTAAAATCAACTTCTTCTTTGTCCCCAATGGTGGTGGAGGGCCCCGGGTCAACCATTCCTCTTTCTTGTCGTTGTTCTTTGAAAATGGCACTGTAAACCCCCGTCTAAGCTTATTTTCATTTACAAAGATAGTATCTCCTTTGAGTAGCGTACGAGAGAGTAAAGCTCCTTTCCTCTTGGGACGAATCGTAAGGCCATTTTCGTCAACGGCATCGTCTACCATTTCACCTTCTTCGGACCCGGCATAGCTGATCACTTTGGTTCTAGCAGTTCTCAATGGGAGTCGGTCGTTTTTAGTGGTGCTGGACCCAAGTACGTTGGTTCTGTCAGCAAAGGGGACTCTGAATGGTTTCGCGAGCCGTGTGGCAGAGTCGTTGACTGGAGGTGGGCGTTTGTCTTTGGGGACCCCAGCGCCGGACCCGAGTGGAGTAGTGAACTCCTTCAATGGTTTACGTGCCATGGATAGGATTAGTGGCGTATTGTGGATCTTTGGACGTGTTTACCTTTTGATAGTGCAATAATACTTGTTGTATACAGTACTCTGGTGCTTTGTACGCAAACGACCGTTCTTGCGAAGTAAGGGAACCCTCTAAGCTGTACTGTTATGAACGGGTATACTCGCTTGAGAGTTTTGGAGTGACCTTTCTATCTGTATTCGTTAGAGAAGGTTTCGGAGAGATTTCTTTCGTATTATGTCGATTTCTCGGTGTAATGATACTCCTTCTGACCTTTTCTAGCTTTTTGGTCTATATCCACTTACCTGAACTTCTCCAGTGCCTCTTTTGGTGTTCTTTACTGTATGTTTTGATCTATGATGTAAGCGCGTTGTGTACTAGAAAATCAGATTGCGAAAAAATTGAGACAGACATTATTGTGTTTCATTGCTTCTTCTCATCTTCTGTCCTCTCTATTCCAATGGAAGAAATCCTTGCTAAAGCAAGTAGCCAGGCCGTTACCTTTGCCATACGATCAGGTATCTCCTTAGCATCTGGGTTTGCAATCAAAACTGTTACGAAACTACTCGATAAAATACCCGAAAATGACAAGAAGAAGATCATCCTAGGCAGAAACAAGATTCAAACCAAGATTGATATCTTATCCGTGTCCATTGACTTGATAAAGTTGGTTGCAGCTCGAGGAAATACCTCTTTAGAGTCCACCATCGAATTAATTACTAACCTTAACCTAGAAATTGATACTTTCGACGAAATAATGAACCAAATAGTCAGAGATATCAACTCCATAAACGAAAAGGATTTAATCAAGAAAGTGGAATCAATGATGAAAGACCTCATATCTGAAATCAATGATGCTATTCCTTTAATTAATTTATCGCTCATCACTTGTGGCGTAAGTTTGAATGGCAATTTACCCTCTCATGTCTCTCCAGGAAGACTACTCCAAGCCAGCAACCACATTATTACCTCCAATAATGTGTTTGATGGTACCGCTGATGTAATTGTAGGCCCAACATTTGACTTGGTGATGTACTCCATCTTTTATAATCCAAGTCGAATGAAGTACATTGAGGAAAATTCGGGGCTACTGTGTATAACCTGGAAAGAAGATTTGGCCCGGTGCCTGGCACAAATCATTAGAACAAAATCCTCCAACGAGGTATTTAACTACAAATTTGTCGTCACAGAGGACTTTGATGATGGCAGATACCACGAAGATGAAGCTCCAGTGGTGAAAGAGTACACTTTACTGGCAGTAAAACGACTTTTCTTTAGCGCCAGTGGTAAATTACTTAAGCTAGAAAGTAGGAGCTCGCCGGTGCTTATTTTCAAGTTGGAAAAGAAGGGCAACGAAGAGTGGATTGCCTTTGGTGAGGTTGGAGAAAAAGAGTTCGATGAAGACAGTGATAGTGATGATGAGGAAGAGGTGGAAGTAAAGGCACCTAAGCAAACATCATTATCGTTGGTGGAATATTTGGTGAGACTAAGTACGTTACAGGAGCACGATTCAAAGTCGATATTGGAAATCAGTGATGAGAAGTTGTCTCTTTATTTGCATGATGAAAAGGCAGCTAATGTTGAAACTCAGTCAGTAGTTCCAAAATCGAAGAAAGAGGTGCAAGCACAATTGAAGAACTCAGAAAGAACGAATGAGATAATGACCTTGGACTCTAATATCAGTCGACTCAAGACCTTAGAGCTTGATAAATAGACAAGGATAACGGAACCCCCAACGATTGTAATTCTAATAGAGAAAACTTTTCGTTAAACTGAAGATGCCTTAGCCGTACTTCTACAATATCGTTAATAAATATTTTCGTTAAAGATCGTATATACGTTTTCTTCATTCGCAGTTGTTGAGCAGATATCACTTAGTATTGATCGCTTTATAAAAGAAGCGTATGTGATTCTCTCTTCAGGAGACGTAAAAAATGAAGAAATAAGCCCAGATATAGCGGAATAGCTCAGAGTCAACTAGTCAAGAGAAAGCGCTATAATGCAAAGTTACCAATATTTGTGGAAAGAACTGAATAGACGAATAAAGGATAAATAAATAAATACCTTATAAAAGAAATTGAAAGATAAAAGAATGAATTAATAGGTTGTTTGCCTTTTTTACTTTCTAGAAAAACTGAAGTTGACTGCTTTTTCTTTTTTTTTTTTTTTCAGACTTTTTTTCTTTACGAATTTTACTTAAGGTTTCAAATGTCTTTGTTCTTCGTCAGTGTCTAATTCCCCCTGTTATCTGTTTTTGATTGGGAAATGAATTCACTTAACATCGGGGGTACATAGTCAGCAAACTGAGCATCTGGGAAGGCTGAATTGTACTGCGGCACATCTTGAAAATCAGAGAATTGTTGAGGTTGTTGGGTCAGAGCAGGGCTTACTTGAGTGTCTGATGGGATCTGCTGATGTGTTTGTTGTGGCTGGTCCTGAAAAAGTTGTTGCTCTAATTGTTGGTCAAAATTAGAGTGAAGTGGCTGTTGAGGAACAGATTTATGTTGTTGATGGTGAACCTGTTGAATCTGATAATTCTCTTGGGATCTTTTATACTTATTTTGCAGAGGCTGTCTTGAAGGAATTGATGATGATTGTGGTGTCGTAGAAGCGGGAGATTCCAAATGACCTTCCGCCGATTTATTTAGGTTGTTGAGGAAGTCTTCATATGAGACTAGTCTCAAGTCGTAAGGATCACTCAAAACATCATTAGAATCGAAGAATGAGTTTCTATTGTTACTGTTTGTGTCGGTATGATAATTGTTCGTGGTGGAGATTTGCGAAGGAACATTAGACTCCATCTCGCTCTGAAGGTTCTGCTGTAGTACAGTTCGTTGTGATGATAGTTTCTGGAGTTGAGAACTTTGATCATCAGACAACTCCTCAGTGAAATCGATAGGGGGGTAAGCAGAAGAAGTTTGAGTTGGGAAGTTGAAGTTATTACCAAAATTTAGACTTGAGTTATTCTCATGAACGTTGGATGAAATGTTTGACGAATTTGAAGCGATCGATAATGCACTTTCAGGGCGTTTTGGTCTAATTGGTTGGTGATGACTTGAAATGGAAGATGCCGAAGAAATCGGCACAAATGGTCTACTTTGGTTAGTTA
This sequence comes from Isabelozyma heimii, assembly GCA_030555995.1. Taxonomy (NCBI): domain Eukaryota; kingdom Fungi; phylum Ascomycota; class Pichiomycetes; order Serinales; family Metschnikowiaceae; genus Isabelozyma; species Isabelozyma heimii. The sequence goes on from JANIVW010000096.1 coordinate 27,843, forward strand.
ATGAAGCTGATGACGACTTTCTCTTTTCAGATAAGTCAAGCGCCGGGTTTTGGCTTGCTTTAGCAAATGTCTGTTGGGGTGTATGTTGGGGTGTCTGTTGGGTTTTGGGCGAAGTTTGAGGAATTTGAGTCATTGGTAACGATTTACTATCGTCAAAACTACAGGAGCCCACCAAGGGGAAAAGAGGAAACATATTTTCCACCATATCGAGGTCTTCTGAATCGGAGGTGTTGGAATAGCGTGGATCATTTAGCATTATCATATTGTTGTTGTCATTAATTGAATTTAAGTTACCATTTTCCTTATCGTGGGTCTCATTTTCATGTGAGCTTGGGGTATCTGTTTTTCCGTTTGCTTCCAAATCTACCTTTTTATTGGAAGTCTTAGATGGGAATAGGTCAAATAGTCCATACCCTGAATCGAACGGTACCAAGATATCCTCAATAATATAGTTGGAATCCACACCATTGCCATTCGCCGTGGCAGTGCCATTACTAAAGTTGATGCTAGTTTCAGAGCCATTATTGGAGCTCACATTGCTAGAATCTAGATTAGTTAAATTTACTTTTGATAGCGACTTCTTCTTTTGCTTCTCGGTAACTTTCTTAGGGCCGTTTGATGAGCATGTACAATGGGAATTTTTATGACAGAGACACGAGGCTAGATGTTGGCCAGGCGACTTGCCCTTCTTCCCACACGAGCAACTAACGTGACTGTGTTTGAGCTTTCTTTGCTCACGACAGTGTTGGCACTGAGATGCTGGTCTTCCCTTGGGTTTGATCATAGTAAGGGGCTGATCGGTGTGGGTACAGGTGGTGACTCTATGGCCACGGATACATCGTTCGCATGCATACTTGACTCCGTTAATCAACACCATGATGACAGCTGAAGTAGGATAAGGAAAAAGATAAGGAGAGGAAATGGAGGAGGGGGCAGGATGGATGGGGACAGTGATTAAATGGTTTTCACTAACGCGGCGCTTAGTTACACCTCGAAGCTAATGGGCGGTCAAGGGGACAAGAAACTCTCCTTTGATCGTTTATGCTACCAAATTTTAATCTATAAACCCCCGTAAAAAAGTCCTAAGTACTGAAGGGATCTTCGAATGACGATGATGGATGCTATAGTTAGTGAATTCTTTAATTTTTTTATACTGTGTGAAGAGAAGTTTTGATGGATTATGTATTTTTTTTTTGTTCTAGGCTAAAATGTCTCTTGGGATTTTTACCAAATTTTTTTTTTATTACTGCGTCACTTGCAAAGCGAGAAAAGGTGACAGGTATAAAAAAAAAAAAATGTCAGCAAAAAAATCGGAAAAAAAAAAATTTTTTTTCTAAAATATTCAACAGCGTTCTATTTCTTTTTCAGTGTCTTGCCTCCTGGAAGTCCCCCACGATCTCAAGAGGAACGGTTACCAGGAAGGGCTAGTAGTGAGCACGGGTTACGGGTTTTTTGTGTAGATATCTGTTTTTACAAGGGCCAACGACAGCACGGCGCTGAGATGAACAAAGTTTGACATCAAGCTGACTTTGTGAAGTGTAGAGAGACGGGCTCCAGCGAGGATGGTAAGACGGCGGAAGGAGAAAACGAAGCAGAGGCTACAAAATAAGCGAGCAGGGCACCCACAAGGCCCAAAGACTACAAAATAGGCGAGAAAAGGTACCATTGATCTAAGCCAGAGAAAAGGTACCGTTGATCTAAGCCAGAGAAAAGAGGAGAGAGAGTACGAGAGAGAGTACGAGAGAGTACAAGAGAGAGGAATGACAAGAGGCTGAATCGAGAGGCAATCGGAGGGCCATGCACCAGGGTCTTAGCCTGTGACAGGGCCGCGGCTGCTAACCCCATGAGAGCTGGCCAGACGTCAATCTGGTTTGAAACCCATACAATTTGGGGCTAACCAAAATAGGGTTTGACTCGGTGTGAGGGAGATAACTGGTGTATGGGTTTTATACGATGTACGGGTCTTTTTCTGGCGATAAGGATATCCTGATAACAGAGGTCGATCGCTTTGGGAAGTAATCTCCCCCAGTAGCAAGCGTGGGGAAAAAAATACATATATATGGGGACGGATTTTTCACCCAGTTGCAGCTTTTAGATCGAAAAAAAAAAAAGGACTTTCTGCACGATGTTACAATTGGAGGAGATTGCTAAGCACAGCACCAAACAGGATTGCTGGGTAATTGTTCACGGACAGGTGTATGATGTGACGGATTTCATTGACCAGCATCCGGGTGGTGCTGGGATCATCTTAAAGTATGCTGGTAAAGATGCTACCAAAGCATTCGAGCCAATTCATCCTCCTGATACTTTAGATAAGTATTTGGACCCTAAAAAGCACTTGGGGGAAGCTGAAAAAAAGAAGCCACAGCCTAAGAAGAAGTTAGCTACGGTACTGGCTCCTGCTGCCGCTGCTGCTCCTGCTGCTGTTGCAGCTGCTACCGAAGAGAACGAAGAAAATATTGTGGATGAGTACGACGTTGAGTACGATGAACAGGATGACAAGCAGCCAATTTCAGTTGCCACAACGGCAGCCAGTGACCTGGCTGGCGCCGGAATAGATGGAGGAGACGACGATGACGACGATGAATACTCCGACGATGAAGACGATCCCCCTACCGAGGAAGAATTGACCCGGAGAAAACTCGTCAAGTTGAAGCCAGATTTGAGTCAAATCTACAACTTGAGTGATTTTGAATTTGTTGCGCAAAAAACCATGGAAAAAATTGCCTGGGCATACTATTCATCTGGTTCTGACGATGAAATCACCCTTAGAGAGAACCATTTATCGTATCAACGGATTTTCTTCAAGCCTCGCATCTTGATCGATGTCAGCACTATCAACTTCGAAACTTCCATGCTCGGAACAAAGTGTTCGGCGCCGTTCTACATCACCGCTACCGCGTTAGGAAAGTTGGGGCATAAAGACGGAGAAACAGTGTTAACCAAAGCCGCCGGTAAGCAAGATATCATTCAGATGATCCCCACATTAGCGTCTTGTTCTTTCGATGAGATAGTCGATGCTGCCATCGATTCCCAGACCCAGTGGCTCCAATTGTATGTGAATTCCGAGCACGATATCACCGAGCGTATAGTTCGTCACGCAGAAGAACGGGGAGTGAAGGGGCTCTTTATCACCGTGGATGCTCCCCAGTTGGGCCGTCGTGAGAAGGATATGCGACTGAAGAATATCGAGGACTTGAGCCATGTTCAAGGAGATGGTGAAGATGCAGATAGAACTCAGGGTGCGGCCCGGGCCATTTCCTCCTTCATCGACACGGCCTTGTCGTGGAAAGACATCGCTTGGTTCCGGTCCATCACCAAGATGCCAATTGTTTTGAAGGGGGTGCAGACGGTGGAAGATTCGTTGAAAGCAGTGGAACATGAAGTGGATGGAATTGTGCTTTCTAATCACGGGGGTAGACAATTGGAATACTCTCGGCCTCCGATTGAGGTGTTGGCCGAGTTGATGCCGGAATTGAGAAAGCGTCAATGGGAAAACAAACTTGAGGTGTTTATTGATGGAGGTGTTCGCCGTGCTTCTGATGTTCTCAAGGCCATCTGTCTCGGGGCCAAAGGTGTAGGTATCGGTAGACCTTTCTTATATGCCATGTCCACCTACGGAGAAGAGGGGGTTTTTAAGGCCATTCAAATATTGAAGGATGAAATGTTGATGAACATGAGATTGTTGGGAGCCACCAAGATATCTGACCTCAATGAGAATATGGTCGACACTCGTAGTTTGTCGAGGTATGTTCCTGAAGATAAGTTGTTTTCTGGCGTATACGAGCCGTTGACCAACCCAGTTTTCAAGTCGAAGTTATGAATGCTGTTGAAGTTGAAGGCGACATTTAGATGCTATGGAGTTCAAGTAAAGCTATAAATTATCTTCCAGCCAAAACTATGCTAGTCAAAACTATAGATTATGTATTAGGAAAAGTATTTATTAGGAAAAGTATTTATTAGGAAAAGTATTTATTTAACCAATTAAAGTGATGTAGATCCGCACATTCCCTATTCAGTAACCTCTGTCATTAACCATCATCTTGCCCATGGAAGTATCTACATAGCGGTACTTACTCTTACATTTGCAGTCTCTTGCTTATGTAATCTACCTCGGCTATTAACTCGCACAAACACGCCGGTTCCTGCATTTAGCACTGACGACGAGTAACGAACTGACTGGTTTCAACATGACAACACATCCCCACGACACATCACAGTTGTCGGATCCCTTAGCCATTTTGATACGTTTCATCAAATTTTCGATCCGTAACATTTGTGGTACAATTTTCTGACGTGTCACACTTATGATAGAGCGA
>JANIVW010000097.1:0-31116 GCA_030555995.1 Isabelozyma heimii
CTTTCGCTCTCATTTTTGCTGCTTGTCTCCTTGGTTTAGTTCTCGCAGTTGAACAAGGGGAAACTGGTGTTGAACTTCTTTCCAAGAAACATGAAGTCATGGATCAAATTAAGAATTCTGTTGGTGATACTGTCCGCCACGACCTTAAACAATTTGTCTTAAATAACGCTTTCACTTTAGACACATTTGTTAGAAAACACGCTCTCACCATCGCAAAAGTTGACTGCCCTCAAGGGATTTTAGGAATTTTCTCAGGTGAATTTCAATCTATGGCTATTTGCATTGCTAGTGCCATTGTTTACTTGATTTCTAGTGCTGTTGGAATTTCTCTTAAAGCCATTGGTGCCAAAGGATGGCACTTCCCTAAACCACATTTACCACATCTTAATCTCAGAGATTCTGAACCATACTTAGAAATCGAACACTTCGGTAACAAGGTTCGTTATGATACTGTTGGTGTCCCATATGAAGAATTTGCTGCTAAGCGTGACAATGAACCAGTTGCTATTGACTTACCATCTTCTTTCGATGTATCTGATGTCAGAGTTTACACTAACTATGTTGGAAATGCCACTTTCAATACTGTTGCTTATAGCGATGAATACGGTTCTCACTTTGGTATCGAAAGCACCGGTGATATTTCTCACTTTTTCTCCAACTTGGAACAAGAGCAAGCTTCGTCCAAACGTGGTTTAGGTTCTTCAATTACCTTCTCTCTTGGTCATGCCTATGACGTAAGTAAGAGCGATGTCTTTGAAGCTCTCAAAGGAACTATTCACGATATTAAAGAGTTAGGTAGCTACTTTGAATATCCTCAAACAAGTTACTGTTTGGAAATGGCAAAGGAGGATCAACCTTTGATCAATGGTGAACTTTTCTTCGGTACCAGGGGAAGAGTTTCTGACGTATGTGCCAACTCAGATAGCTACGCCCAAAACTAGACCTATTGGCTCAAAAGTTTTTTTTGATCCTTGACAAAAATTTTTAAAAAAGTAAAAAGTCAAAAAAAAAAAAAAAAAATTATCAATTCTGTTTTCGTTTCAATTCATCCATTTTCGAGTCTTCTAGAGGATCTTTTTTTGTTCCGTATTTCTTAGCAAAATATATATACTATTTTTCTTAAACCACTGTAGCGACTGCAAAATGTTGATACCTCGAACACGCTTTTAATCAAGAGATCATTATACTCAAGCTTGTCTTCACTGTGTATCTTCAACCATCAAATGTATTTTATCAATGTTCTTCACTTTCGTGGCTATTTTTTATAAAGGTTAGCCTCCTTTATTACTTATACAATACTTGGATATAAGAGAACCAGAAATTAGAGGAAACCTCACCGGGTGTAAAAGTGGATTCAGGTGAATCAGTTATCAAAACCACTAAGGGTATCGGACCAAGGATGAAATCCTCAAGATACAGATCTCCATCAATAGTTCACTTGTTGGTCCGTCGCATTGATTATTTGATTTGCTCATTAATATCAGCATCAAAGAGTTGTACTTTGTGCCGGAAGTGGATGTAACGAAAGTTGAATTGCTTAGGAGTAAGCACTTTATAATGAATTTTGCCAGGCTTCCCTTGACCTGGCTGATATTTCATACCAAGAAGACCATGGCTTAAAGAACCAAGGTTGGTATTATTTTCCTTGCTATACTGGTAAAAGCCGTCCTATCATTTTGAATAATCAGAAACTTCTGATTTAGTTATAGCACTTTGACGATCTTGAAAATAGAGTTTGGATAAAGTGTAGGTGTTGAGGTACGCCGCGAATTGAATGAGTGAAAGATTCTTGATAGTCAGGCTATACATTATGTACCGCAAGGTTGCTATTTCTCGATTCCAAATGATAGCCTTCTTTTGTGAGTCCAAGATATTCGAAATCGATGATACCGTAGTTATGGACTGTGTAGCCCAAAATAGCATGGGCTTCCACTCGATCATGCTCTCCTGAATAATTTTAGGAAAAACGTCGTAAGGAAATGCAAGACACTGGATGTTGACTAGACAGAGATTGAAATGGTATTTTCCAATGCCCACCATTTTACCATGATATGGCCAAATCATTCGAAAGGAGATATGGGGCTGCTTTGCATTTTTCTCATATCGACTGGATAATTTAATAGCGCAATCAGAAATAGAAAGGAATGAAAGGTTACGTTAAATTGTAAGAGGGGATATGATCTTCCTGGTAACTTTTCTTTTAAATTATATTCCCAATTTCGAGTTCCAATCATCCAGATGTCACTCATCAAACCATAGACTGACCATGGTTGGTGCTGTTGTTCACGTTACAGACACATGCCCTTTGCTGTACTATTAGCATCACCTATAATGTAAGATTCCTAAACTTTCAACCGGTTGCTGTTCTCGCCTCTTTATTGATGAGTTCGAAACAATCTCGGTTTAACTTGCTCTACGGTGTGGTAAGCCTATCTGATTGTGAGGTATGTGTGAGAGCTGTAGCTTCAAGACAGCACAAAAGAGCCAAGTAGAAGCGCTTTTTTTTAAACCACTAATGTCGTGTTGGGAGCCCTCGCAAGGGGTTAAAGTTCGTTTCTGTACATCAGATGCGTTCTTTGACGCCCTGATTTCCTAAACGAAAATTATTTAAGCAATCTGGTACTATCTCCCGTATCTCCATCTTCCACAAAGCAAAAGAAGTACTGGAAGACCTATAGCATGGTCAATTAGTTTTAATCTCTCTCTTTCCTATTCCAACCCTCGAATCTAGACAGCTAATGTGCCTCCTTATAAAGCATGACTCCAGAATTGCCCCGAGGGATTCCTAAAGCAATGTTTCAATTGACAAACCTTAACTCAACAACTATCAATCAAAAGCCTTTCATGTTACCTCTCAGTTCAGTCCTTAATTCAGCGACATTAAGATATTAGGTACCACTTTAAATTCGAAAATCGTTTTCAATTTCGACCTTAAAGCGATAATCTTGAGTAAAGTAGGTTGAATGTAGATCCCGACCTGATCGATTTTGTATCACCAGATAACAACTAAAATTGACAGTAGTAATGACGTAGTTATTGTACATTCCTTTATCGGATTTTTTCAACTTAGTCGCTCTCAGCAATCTTTCACATCTTCTTTTTTATTCAATCTACCAACTGAATATTTAGTGATCTAGATAAGCCATGTACTCCTGGTGTCTTTTCTTTTCCTTAACTATTTTCACCGGTTAAAATTTCACCATATTTCAATCAAACCAATTCTAGTGGCGCAAATTATATTGGTACATCATATTCTGTGGTGATTGTGAAGAATGCCTTCTTTGAAATTTTTTAGCGAGAATTGGAGTTGTGTTCGAAGATATTCCGTACCCGTTAAGAAATATTCTCTTTGACAGTTGAAGTATTTGACATTGAATATAAAAACATTAAAATTTTCCTAGAGCTTGGGACATTATCATATCCCTCATTAATCTCTGTTCTATATTCCTATGATGCTCACTAAGAAAGCCTTCTAATTTCTTTCGCAACTTTTTGTATCCTTGGCTTTGAGGTGCAAAATCTGAATCCAGTGTTAAAAAGCATGAAGCTATGAAACAAATAGCAATGTCTTCTGTTGTTACAAACTTGAACACTTTATCTGGGTTGACTTGAGGTATACTCATTGAAAAAAGGCAAAGTCTACTTACCTAGTGAAATTGCGGATGCTTTCGAAGAGAAATTCCACAATATTTCAATTTGTATTGCTACTATTGCTGATTACTTAGTCACTGGAGCCTTTTCAGCAATTAAAAAACTCGTTATTCATTATGGTATTGAAAATGGAATGCTCACTACTTCAACAAGTCGAAAGAATCAGGTTTACGTAAGCATGATGAGAGCTCCTCCTCTCACGTCACTGGGGGTAACACCTTTGATTTAAATGTACCAAAAATGCCAGTGCCAGTATATTTGACTTCGCTGATTACAAGCCTAACTATTGTTGATCTGCTTCAAAAGATTACAAGCCATTACTTAGTGGTGAACTAGCCACAGTGACCTCTCTTCTTAATGTAACACCCAATCTAACTATTCCTCGGTTGATTGACTTAGAAACATGATTCTGGGTAACCTACTTTCGTCAAGTAACGTTCCAATAAATTTCAATTTTCAAAAATTCACGTACTTCTATTATTTAGGTAGCAAATTTTATCAAGTACAATGTGCTCTTAATACCGCAATGGTTAATTTCTGTAATGATTTCTCTATTCTGAGCTTTTTACAGAGGTTCAATTTGCTGCTAGGTGCCGTATGGACTGACTCCTTTTGAAATTTTAGTTTCGACAGGGGTCTTTTGCAATGGAAACTAGGAGTTCGGACCATCTCCTCAAATCAAGAGCAAAAGTTTCATCGAGGCATTTCTGATATTTTGAACTTACTCGGAAATCTCAAATTTGCAACAAATTCAAATATCTCAACCAGGAATTGTTACCTAATCGGTAATTTTCTTAAAATAGTTTTTGCTATTATGTCTGTCATTTATTCATTACTGCATCAACGCTAAAAAATTAATAAGAAACTCAGCTGGCTAGAATGTGAGTGAACAAATTTGTCCAAAATTGAGGGACAATCACCACATCCAGCGATATGAGAGTAACTAATTTGTTTAATTTGGAAGTCATTTTTTCCTTGGTGAAATATGAGTTTACGTTTATTAAAACTTGAACTTTAATTGATATCGAGAGTTACTCTTATTTCTTATTCGTTACAAATTCATTTTTCAGGGGTATTTTTTTTTCGTTCATAAACGATATTCGGTGAAGAAGCAACCAATTCGGCACTAAGAGCCTCACATTTGATGACAGACATCTAAGCAAGAAACAAGTGACTTCGAAAAGTAAAGGAGACTTCATTCACTTCACCCAGTTTATTTGTTCACACAAGATTTAGCCTTTCACTTAAGGTTTATCCGTTCACTCAAGGTTTATCCGTTCACTCAAGGTTTATCCGTTCACTCAAGGTTTATCCGTTCACTCAAGGTATATGCAGGCAAAGTCAAACTCGCATTTTGACGTAATCTTCTACCATAGGCCTCGAACCTATTGGTTCTTTTCACATTTAAGGTTACAGAACAATTACTTACGACTTAAGCCATGATGCATTTCTATGTGGGTAGTGCCGTGAGATTTTAAAGATATGGATACTGCTTAAGTAAAGTGCTCGTGCTAAGAGGTAAAATAGAGTCAGATTAGTTAACGAATTCGCGGCTTGGTACTTTCAATGCCTCAGGTTCATATTGAGATGTTAGTTATCAAAATTCTTCCTTTGAGAGGTATTTGAAGAGTAATTTGCAGTAATCAAAATTTGGGTTCAAGATGAGTTTCTCCTACGTTCTTTGAATCTACCTAAAAGTCAGTCACATGGATTAGTGGTGCCATTCTCAGGAACAGGATACCGAGTCGTTGAGAAACGCAAAGCTTATTTCAAGTGAGCTGACTCGATCATTGAGTGAAGCAAATCAGAGAAAGGTACTCTTTAAAGTTTCGGAATTTCAAGAAAGCAACTCAAGTTCAATTGAGTTATGGCATAAAATTTCACTACCGTCGACCTTCCAAGGTAGAGTCAGTATGGTTGCAAAATTGTATAAATTGATGAATTTTCCTTGAAATAAGTTCTAATTCAACTCTTTAACAATCAAATAAAAACTTCAACATGCTCTTTAAAAAATCTTTCGCTCTCATTTTTGCTGCTTGTCTCCTTGGTTTAGTTCTCGCAGTTGAACAAGGGGAAACTGGCGTTGAACTTCTTTCCAAGAAACATGAAGTCATGGATCAAATTAAGCGGGCTACTAATAGCACTGTCGACCAAGACAATAAACAATTTTTATTAGATGGTGCTTTTACTTTAGAGACCTTTATTAGAAGACACGCTATCACATGGGCTAAACTTGACTGTCCTCCAGCTATTTCAGCACTTTCCGTCGGTGAATTTCAATCTATGACTATGTTTATTTGCGTTTCTCATGCTATTGTTTTCTTGCTTTCTAGTGCTATTAGAATTATTCTTAAATCCTTTGGTGCCAACGGATGGAAGCCCCAAACACAAAATCATCATCTTAGAGATTCTGAGCCATACTTAGAAATTGAACATTTTGGTAACAAGGTTCGTTATGATACTGTTGGTGTCCCATATGAAGAATTTGCTGCTAAGCGTGACAATGAACCAGTTGCTATTGATTTACCATCTTCTTTCGATGTATCTGATGTCAGAGTTTACACTAACCATGTTGGAAATGCCACTTTCGATACAGTTTCTTATAATGATGAGTTTGGAGTACATTTTGGTATGGAAAGCACCGGTGATATTTCTCACTTTTTCTCCAACTTGGAACAAGAGCAAGCCTCATCCAAACGTAGTTTGGGTTCTTCAATTACCTTCTCCCTTGGTAATACCTATGACGTAAGTGAAGGCGATCTTCTTGAAGCTCTCAAAGGTTCTGTTCACGATATTAAAGAGTTGGGTAGCTACTTTGAAAAACCTCAAACAAGTTACTGTATGGAATTGTCAAAAGCCAAAAAACCTTTGATCAATGGTGAGCTTTTCTTTGGTACCAGAGGAAAAGTCTCTGACGTATGTACCAACTCAGCTTCTTACGCCCAAAACTAAACCCTTCAGTTCAAGATTTTTTTCGATCCTTAACAAAAATCTCTAAAAGTACAAAAATCCAAAAAAATAAATCTTATTAAAAATTCTGTTTTCGTTTTACTTCATTCATTTTCGTGTCTCTGGAGGATCCTTTTCTTGCTCAATATATCTTAACTAGAATATATACTATTTTCTTAAACCAAGGTAGTGACTACAAAATTTTGATGTCTATTCATAAAGTACCAAAATTTTTTATCTATTACTTTTATGATGCCCAAAACTCTCGAGAGGACATTATACTTAAACTTCTCTCGACTTAACCACTGTATGTATGCATGCATATAAGCAATTTCCCCTGGACTTCCTCTTTCGTCGCTGTTTTTAGATTAGCCTCTCATATTACTAAAGCATTGACGAAAAAACCACCAACAGAAAGATACTCAAATTTTTCCGTTAAAAAACTTCCCTTCAGGAACTTATGTTATGTTGCTTGATATCTTCTGTTTTACATAGCAAATAATTGAATTCTTTTGTATATTTTTTTATGATTAACATTATATATTTTGGGTAATGTAACAGTGGCCTCTTAGTGTCACGTGTGTAGCTAACAAAAGGTGTTATGATACTCTTTCCTAATCTGAAGGTCCCTTCTACATTACCTTGCATATGTCGACAGCCATTCAGATTAGTGTCTACTATAAATTCAGGCGTTCTATCCCTTGATGATCGCCTCCTTAGGGGTTGTTCCCCAGTGTTCTCGTCTCTTAATTATACAGCTAAAAGTACATAGTTAGTCTAACACAACTTAACTACTTTTACAGGTAAGGACTAATGTATACAACAAATGTAAGTCAGATTTTTTCTTTTTTTTTTTAATGTTTAACCTCTTATATTACTTATACAAGTTCTATCTAGCTATAAGAGATCGGGCGATATCAGGGAGAAAACCCACCAGGAGTAAAAACCTGAATTCAGGTGAAAGCAGTCAGTGATTCTATGGAGAGTGCCTCAAAATGTCACAAAGAGAAAGCTAAGGAGTAATAAAATTGTTCGCGAAATATGATACCCAAGCTTATAGTCCCACGACAGAGTTAACATCCAGTGTATGCTCTACCAATTTTTTTTTAAACGAACTTTTTTTTTTTTAAACGAACGAGTGACGAGTGTGTATATGTTATACAGAAACTATATATATATACACCAACTGGGATATAGAAGAGGAAACTCCTGTCTGTGGAGAAAAAACCTCGTTGGGGATTCAAATTGGAAGTTAGTTGCAGTACAGAGCTTATGTACGCGAGGTAACCCATCGCACTACATGCTGTTCAGCTCCGCTCCAGTGGCTAGGAACACTACTGTCCCGTCTAGGAGACATTGTCTCCACTATACGTGGCCACAATTGTTTTTTTTTTTTTTTTTAACGTTTAGCCTCTTATATTCCTAAACAATTGTTGGTACACGGATCTTAAAGTTAATTTTTATGTTGATTACCTTTTCTTGGCGTCTTTACCAGTAAATGCTCCACTAGCTCAGTAGGCAGAGCGTCAGTCTCATAAGGTGCAAGTCTTGTGCAATCTGAAGGTCGACAGTTCGAACCTGCCGTGGAGCATTTGTTTTTTTTTCGATTGTTTTGTTACAAGATGTTCATAAGCATCTATACTTGATTATCTCTTGTGTTCAAGGCATCACTACTATCACTGGTTACCGTAGGCTTCAGTCTCCAGATTCCACCTGTATACCGTTCACAGCTTATGCCTACATATAAACCTGCCAACTTTGTGGATTTGTTTACAAACACCATAATACGCGCAGGCGTAAAAGTAAAAAAAGAGCGTAATTGCAACTGAATTTATTAAAGAAATATCTTTCTTCATCTTTCTCTACTTTACCATTCATTGATTTGGGTCCGATTGATTCTATTTGAATCATACCTTCTCTGTTTCTTTTTTTCACTCATTCCTGCATTACGTCTATTTGTCATCACCGTCTCCATGGTAATTGTGTATATTTATGATGCCTTTAAGTGATATGACTCCTGAAAAAGGTCTACAGTCAAGTGAAGTCAGGAAAAGGCATCACCACCAGCAATTTGATGATGACAACACGTTCATTCCTCCTGCTTTAAGCGCCTATGGTATAGCGCTATTGAATGAAAAACCCACCACTTCTCCTCGACTCCAGAAACAACCCAAGATATCTGAAGACCATTTAATGCCCCAAGTCACTGGGATCTACGAAATTGATTTCGCCGATAGAATAAATAACAATTTAAAGTCCAAATTATCTGTTCACTTCAAGGAGTTGTCGTCTCCTTTAATGAATGGTGATTCTAATTCTATCTCCAATCTAAACACCCAAAATCATAACAACACCTCACTACACACTTCATTTAACTTATCTACCAACAACCATTCTACACATGATACCACCTCGGATGATATACTCGATAATTCATTGGAGAATCATTCGTTTAGGTCGCAGCCCACCTCGACATCGGGAAGTTCCGTAATACGACCCGGTTCATCAGGAATGCCACGCTCAAGAATCTCAAGACGTTTCAGATCTTTAGGGCCTCCTAAACGAGCATCAGAAGTGAACGATGAAAATAACGATAACAATATTAAGTCGCCGATTACTCCCCCTCAAGTATCCACGTTCTCTCCATCGGCAAAGAAAACCCCAAATTCCAATTCCAGTTCAAAGTTTTACAGAGAATTAGAAAGGCTTAAAGCTAATACACCCGATATTAAACTAAACGATTTACAATTCAATAAGCCGTTTAGTGAAAAGGCACCACCCTTAATACCTAATAAACCTTTCCCTGACTCAAAACCAGAGGTCAATCATAAGTTTACAACAAATCACTTTTCCGTTTTTTCTGATAGTATCAACAAAAAGTCGCCAATCACCAAAAATAGTCCATTAAAACGCATTCCACTTAATGAAAAACCAATCAATACTGTATTTACTGACAACGAACAATTCAGAAAGCCTAAACCCCCAGCTCCATCCCATAAATCACCCATGCGACCTTCTGTCACCCCAGATGCGGCTTCACGTCAATCTCCTATAGTTCATCAACCTCCTATGACTCATAAACCTCCTATAGTTCATCAGCCTTCTATTATTTCTTCTTCGGCAATCCCCTCTCAATCACCCCCTGTTAGTTCTGACGACTCAAAAAAACGAAAAGTTATCACTATCAACGGAAATCAATACGAAAAACTCGAATTACTAGGTAGAGGAGGGACTTCCAAGGTCTACAAGGTTAAATCTCTTTTCAACAACAAGCTCTATGCAATCAAGAAAGTGACGTTTGACCAATTTGAAGACTCCTGTATCCAAGGGTTTAAAGGAGAAATTGACTTGTTATTGAGATTAAAGCATGCAGACAGAGTAGTAAAATTGATAGACTATGCCATAGGAGAAGGGTCAATTTGTCTTGTAATGGAATGTGGTGATATTGATTTGGCCCATGTTTTCCAGAATAAAATCAATAGCTCTACATCTTTGGATCTCAACTTCATAAGGTACCATGCGATCGAAGTTTTCAAATGTGTGGAGGCAGTTCATCAGGCTGATATTGTTCATAGCGATTTGAAACCAGCAAATTTCTTATTCGTTAGAGGTATTTTGAAAATCATTGATTTCGGTATCGCTAATGCTGTTCCAGATCATACTGCAAATATCTATAGAGAATCCCAGATTGGTACGCCCAATTATATGGCTCCGGAAGCTTTAACGGAGGTGAACCAATCCTTAATGGCACCCGATGTTGCTGTTGGTAAATCGCAAACATGGAGAGTGGGAAAACCTTCAGATGTATGGTCATGTGGGTGTATCATCTACCAAATGATATATGGGAGACCTCCATACGCAGGATATTCTGCTCAGCAGCGGATTATGGCGATCATGAACCCTCAAGTTAAGGTACAATATCCATCCAAGGGATTAGGAGGGTCAAAAGTTCCTACAAGTGCCATTGAATTGATGCAAAAATGTTTGGAACGGAATCCCAATGACCGCTGGACAATCAATGAATGTTTAAATGGAGATTTTCTACATCCAAAAATCGTAAGTGATGCATTTGTCAGAGACTTAGTTCATCTGGCAGTTAATTTTGGTCATAATAATCGAAATTCTATAATTCATGATGATGTTTATGACAAGCTATGTGAAACTGTGTTAAAACAAATCAATGAATTAAACTTTGCATAAAAGACATACATTCTATGTACTATAATAATAAAAATGTAACTTTTTCAATAGAGAGAATCGTAATGATGGTGTAATGTACATATTTTAGATCTAACGTGGACCTAATTTCTCCAAAACTCGAGGACCTTGTTCCTCCCATTCTTGTTTCGAGATCCACATATGGTCTTTATCAGCCATGATATTTGCCAAGACAGCACCACCAATGAAAACCATGTGTCTTCTTCTAGGAGGATCTTCAATTCTTACTTTGAACTTCTCCAACCTAGTAGCATCACCGTGCAATACTTTCGTCAACCATAATTGTTTCAATTCTTTTTCCAAACGAGATGGCAATCCTGGATACATGGACGAACCTCCTGATAACACAATGGCTTTGAAAAGAGATGATCTGACATCAACGTCAGCAGATTGGATAGTATTGAATAAGGTTTCCCCCACACCTGGTTGTTCTACGTCCACTAAGTTCGGTTGGAATAAACATTCAGGAGCTTCAAACCTCTCTGAACCAACTTTGATCACTCTTCCATCCGGTAATTCGTACGATTCTACCAAAGTAGTGGTTTCTTGAGCTAATTTTGTGTCCAAGGTTAAATCATAGGAAACGTAACACAATTTTTCTTTGATTTGACGTACGGTTTCGAAATCAGCAGTTCTATTGAATGCATAACCACGACGCAATAAAAGATTAATTAAATTTCTGGTGACATCTCTTCCGGCAACATCCAATCTTCTAGTTAAATGATTTAAAACGACGGATTCATAGACTGGTACGATATGGGTGACCCCATCACCAGAGTCAACGACCACTCCAGAACTCAATCCTTGGGCATACAATGCCAAGACTGCCTGAATGGCCACATAAACTCCTCCGAATTGATACTTTTCAAACATCACATCACACATTGTTTCTCTATTCTTCAATGGATTCATTGGGGGTTCGGTCAATAAGATCTTTTCTCCAGCGGTTTGAATTTTCATCTTCTCATGGAATGCGTAGTCCCATAAATGCTCCATATCTTCCCAGTTTTTGATGATACCATTTTCCATAGGATAAGAGATTTGTAGTAATGATCTGACCTCACTGGCTTCAGATCCACACATGATATCTTTAATTTCAACATTATCAGGAACCAATATATTCCTTTCTTCTGCTCTCAAAATCGGTCTACCCACAAGAGATGGGAAGGTGTAATCGGGAAAATTGGTACCTGCTCTACCAATTTTAACGAAACCTGTACCTTGATCAAGAACTAGGATGTTAGTATATGGTAGAAAGAATTAATTGAGACGTTAAACATACCAATTGGCTGACCGCTCATCTTGATGGATTGTAATTGAAGTCTTATGCCTGTTGAGATTGATAGTTCCGAGAAGGATCGATATAGGAGGTGGGGTGACTGGTGTTTAAGACGGAGTTTTCCTTTATGTCCAGAGGCTTGAGGAATGGGTGGCGCACGATTTGCAGCCGGGGTACGGGTTTTGATGTTGGTGTATGGGTTTTATCTGTGGACGGGGAACCGAGTGGTCATAGTTTTATGGGGCTGTATCTGTGGGTTTGGTTATCCAGGTTGCTATTACAGTGAGATCACAAGTTGGTTATAAATTCAAGATAATTCTGGTGATAATTTGGTGGAGTTCTAATGGGTGCGAATAAGCTGCCCAACAGGAAACTGTCTCACACAACTTCTAGAAAAGACTTCACACGGCATCACGGAATGATTAAGTCTGCTAATACTTTCACTAATGTGCATTCCAGAAATACTTGCTATCCAGGATCATTGGTACAGCTAGGCAATTACCAATAGTTTGTTCGAAAAGGTAGTAAGCTCATCTGTCTTTCTCTCAATATTAGAAAGGACGCACTAGTAGCTGTTTCGAACAAACAATGCAAATGTGCTTAGTGCTGCCGACTGTTGAAAAGTACAAACTCCGATCGAAAAGGAACGGTTAACGAAAAAAAAAAATTCGAATTTTTTAAATAATGGCCGATAAGCAGGTTACCTGCGTTTGATAACATAAGACGCAAGTGATTTTTTCAAATTTCTAGCAAATTTCACAGAAAATTTAACATATTCAATTACAACCTAATTTTTAGCTTCTTAAACAATATGTGTTTCGTCTGAGTTAAGAGAAAGATACCATGGAGAGAAGTGTATTGTGGGTTAATTGAAACGAAACTCTATTGCGAATTTTGAAATCTTTTAGATAGCTAATTCTATGAAATGGGTGTGATAATTTAGCAGCTAGCAATCTATTTACTCACTAAACCACCGAATTGCTCATTAATGCAAGCTATTTTAGTTCCAAATTTTTACGTGGCTTTTGTGTTTGATAAAACCATGAACTATCTTCTAAAGTTCTGTACAGCTGACTTCCCATTGCGCCTCAGGCTGTTTGTTCCTGAACAGGTACAGAATTCTCATGTTTTTGAGCGGGGGTGAAGTAAGCAAATGTGAGGTACGAAGTATGGGTTTTGATTTCTGGTTCTATCTTCGTTACCTCAGTCCATTCAAATTGTCCATCTCCTTCCCTTATTCTGATTCCTCTTCCGAAAGGATTGTAGCCCTTAGAACCATTAGGCTCACTTTCAACATCATCTATCGTTCTCTTATCGCCAGCTTTCAAATTTCTCACTTTGGCTAGCTCAATACCTTGGTTCTTTTTATCTTGAATGCTTTTTAATCTTAAAATCACATCATCCAATTTTCTGACCATTTCCTTTCTAGCTTCCCATCTTCGACCTGCCACTTCCACCATTTCAATGTCTACCCATCCTTCTTGTTCAAGCACTCTCACAGTTTTGTCTACCTGTTCTATGCACGGAGAGAAACAGCATATTCCTACTCTTTGGGTGGTAGAAATCACCAGCTTCAAGTTAGGAATAGCAGTCCATGGGGATGGAAGATCCAAAAAGACAACTTCCCCACCGATTCCTCCATCCAATTGGAAGTCAGCTGGGATCTCATCGAGGTTAAAACCGTCATTGCATACGTCTCTATGGGTTATAAGAGTGTTCTGGGTCAAATCGTGCTCTTCTAATTCTTTCTTTGCTTCGAGGTACCTTGGTTCATGGAACTCATAAGTAAATAGTCTTCCTTCCAAGCCGATAGTCCTGGCAAACGAATGTGTAAACGATGCTGATCCCGTTCCTGCTTCTATCACCCTGGTACCAGCATTGACGTTTAGTCTTTGCATAATATATGAGGAGTCATGAGAATACACGATTTGAGTACGATGCGGAAGCGATACAGTCCATAATTCTGGAGTTGGGTGAATCAAATGAATGTAACCGTATCCCTTAGCACCTTCCATTTGCTGACCATACTTCATGCCAATCATTTTGTCGTGCTCGAAATGGCCATATCGAGTATTGAGCTTGTCTCCAGCCTTGATTCGGATTGGCTTTATCGTGTTACGACTTATGAAAGCCAAAACAAGGTCACCTTCCTCTATCACGTCCTTATATCGAAAGAATGACATCCTGCAGATATAGTTTGTTAGAATATTGGTGATGTTGGTGAACTTTTTCAGTCTTCGCCTCATCTCAAATCCTGCACACACTGATATGGGGAACTACAACATGAAGAACATAGATATACACCAGATGTATGGGTAAAACAATGTATTCAATAGCTTGGAAGGACATAAGTGAGCCCAAAACTTTGATGAAACGATCTTTCACCCTGGGTTGCTACAGTGTTATAACGGCAGATTTACGATTGATTGGGTGCAAAAGAAGCTATCCAAATTGAAAAAAAAGAAAAAAATCCAAAAACTGTACAGGGCGTCTTTCAAACTTATCTCCCTAGTTTGGATTCCAATGTCTATTCATTTGAAGACTAAGGCTCCCAGTCGTAGATAGTGTTGCTTTAATTGTTCTTGGTAGGTCTTTCTTCATAGGTCGTGCACATCCCGTTTTTCACACAGAAAACGAGTCAACGACAACTGCTCCTCCCTCTTTAACACCAGTTCATCAATCAAATACCATGGCAGACTCGATAACACAGCAAGCACCACCTGATTCTAGCAGTTCCAACGCTGAGGACTTATATTTGGAGTCATATGCTTTCACCACCGCAGCAGCTATAGTGGGATCAGTGGATAGAAAAGTGTATGTCTTGTTAAGAGACGGAAGACATTTATTTGGGATCTTAAGAACCTTCGACCAATTTGCTAATTTGGTATTGCAAGACACCATAGAAAGAATTTACTTGGAAGGAGAACCAAAAAAATTCGCAGAGGCATACAGAGGAGTGTTTATGATCAGAGGTGAAAATGTGGTTATGCTTGGAGAATTAGACATTGACCGAGAAGATGAACATTTGTACGCATTGCAACAAATACCTTACGAAATAGCCGAATCCGAATGGAAAGCAATCCAAGCAAGAAAGCAGAAAGAAGAAAAAGTTAAGGCTAAAAAACTTTTATCCAAAGGTCTTATTCATGAATCGGTTACCTATTAAAGATCATCGTTCATTCATTTCGTTCCTTGTATAATATATCTGAAGTTTGTACAGTATTTAGCATTATAAGTTTTTTTTTTGTTTCGGTGGAGTCGTTGTATAATTCAGTAGAACTCCGTTCCTTCAATAGTCTGAAGCACAGCATGGAGGGAATACAGGGTCTGTGCTAGGTATTTGGCAGACTTGTCGGCCCCGCACTTGTTCTCACACCCAGTGACAAGATTTCTTTCGACCTACAGGTCGAAGCCTAAGGTATGATAATGAGGCGAGTATTTTTACGATCAGTTTTACATTCATTAGGATTTTGTGGTTAAGATATTTTGGTACCAGTTTTCGAGGCGAACTTAGCTAAAATTATGGATCCAGTTAAAGTCGGTTTAGAGAGTGTGGAAATGAAATGCAGTAGCGATAACTCAGACAGTCTTTCTTGTTCAACACTTATGAGTGAGAAACCTCTACACTTTGCTGAAAAGCTTTCGTATTTTCCGATCTACATATACATGTACAAAGATATGAATCAAGAGCTCCAATAGTTCATCAAGGAAGTAAGAAACTTACAATTTGGATACAGAGAAGGTCTTGTAGTGTTCAAAAAAGGCATCGGCGTCGCTGAATTTCTTTGCGTAGTTTCTACCCAATTGATTCAAATGAGCTTCATCAGGACCATCGGCAATTCTCAAAGTTCTGGATTGAGCCCATAAGTTAGCCAATTCCACATCTTGAGAGATACCTTCAGCGCCATATACCTGGATAGCCCAGTCAATAATCTTGATAATAGTTCTTGGGGTTTCAATCTTCGCCATGGCGATTTCTCTTTGGGCTTGCTTAGCATCAGTGATATCAATTTTATGAGCAGCATTCAATACCAATAATCTACATTTTTGAATGTCGATTTTGTTTTGAGCAAAAGCAGTAATAAACGATTCTCTTTGGTTGAATGGCTTACCGAAGATGATTCTATGGTTAGCTCTTTGGGCTGCTCTCAATAACGCAAATTCACCAACTCCAATTAATCTCATACAATGGTGGATTCTACCAGGACCTAAACGAGATTGGATCAATTCAAATCCTCTACCGACATCAGCTAAAACTGCATTAGGTGTGTCTTCAGAAGGAATTTCGTAGTTATTGAATTCGATTTCACAATGTCCATGAGGAGCATCATCATAGCCAAATACTCCCAATGGTCTAATTAACTTAGCATTACCTGATGCCAACGCCTTATGAGCATCTATAAGTACAACAGTATGGTTTCTGTATTGTTCTGGACCACTGGTGTTGTTACTAGTTTTACACATCACCAACCAAACAGCGGTACGTGGATCACCAGCCCCAGAAGCAAACCATTTGACTCCGTTCAATACGTAGTTGCCTCTCGAATTTTTGGTGGCAGAACAAGAAATTCCCAATGCATTAGACGAGGATGTCCCCTTTTCTGTCATGAGGAAAGCTGATCTGGTATCACCATTAAGTAATGGTTTTAACCATCTCTCCTTTTGGTATGGAGTACCATACTTCGCAATCAACTCCATGTTCCCGGTATCAGGAGCATTACAATTGGTTGCTTCGGGCCCAGTACGGGATTGTCCCAAGTATTGTGCCATCAAACCATACTCTAAATTGGTATAACCTGGACCTTCTTGATAGTGCTTCGATAAGAATAGGTTCCAGAGGCCCAATTCTTTGGCTTTGGCCTTTAGTTGCTCTATAATTGGAGGAACCTTCTTCCATCTCGTTGCAGGGTCATTGGACAATTGTTGGTGGTAGACCTCATCTGCTGGCAAACAATAGTCATGAACAAAATCACGAACCTTTTTAATGGTTTCTAGTCCCTTGGGAGATAATTTATCTAAGAAAACAGCAGGAATATCTTCAGCAATCGACATTTGAATGTAAAGCTAATAAAACGGATAGGGGAAAAATAGATAACCCAAAGATTGATGAATTGAGCTGGAGCTTTCAATATAAAGGAGAAACTTATACAATCGAGTGTTTATATACTATTTTTGCCTTTTCGTTGCAATTATCCACTTTTCTCACCTCACGGTTATTCGTTGTACCCCGCATAAATTCGGTTTCGGAAACTGAAAAAAAAAAAAAAAAATGGCCCACAATATGTCAAATCGGAGCGGAAATAAGGTTAAAGATTTTGGCACTGCGAGTTGCTCCAGCTACTTTTTTTCATGCCAGATGCTCTTTCGACTGGCTCCCGGCCCGAATGAGCTGATGGGTTAACTAGGAGTATGGTGGGATATTAGGAGGGTGCTAAGTTTAAGCCTAGTAGCACAGCTTCTTTCATACCGGTAGAATACCCGTTATGTATAGTGAATTCGGTAACAAGCTTACCCCACGTCGTGGATCGGCGATGGGCAATAATGCGACATTGGGGGAGTACGAGACCCTTGAGTCAAACCGGAAGAGACTGGAGAAGTGCTAACCGAAAGATTGCTGGCCTTAGTTGCTTCTATGGTGGAGTAGCATTCAGCTTGGTGCTTGGGCCGAGGAGAGGGCTGAATAGTTCAGTTGCATGACTTTCATAATACCCCATAAATGTATTGTAACACCCGTCCATCAATATTTCAGGACCAAGTGAGTTGATATCCAAGTGGGATCTGCTTTTATGTGTTATTGCCTGTGACTCATGATGTCTATTTGGGTAAGTTGTTGGAATAGTCAATAGTCTGCAAAGGTAGGCTCCGTTCCCATTGAACGATCAGGAAGAATATTCACCGGAAAAGCTGCGAATGAACATAATTTCCACCGGATTAGCTTTCTTCAAAAGCCAAAATCCTAAAGGGATTAGCTTTACAGCGGTTCAATTCAGGAAATTTAGGGGAGAGAAGGACCAGCATGAGAGCTAAAGTGTTGCAGCTGAACATGGCTGAAAAACTTGTCAAGAATCAATAAGCCAGAAGTAACTTTGGAATGCATAGCTACTCATAGCTGTTGAGTATCGGTTTTGATATTTTGCTATGTAGCATTCAGTCAAACATCTCGATATGTAAATTGACACTTTAACATGAATGTTTAGAAATAAATCGTAATTTTTGCAGATACAACTTCAACTTCTGCTTTGCAGCCATAATTACATGTTACCGCACTGTAAAATGTAAATATTTCGATTGCACAGTAAAGTGCACTTTATGTCCAAACTTTGCAGTTTATCACCTCACACATTACTATATCGACAAACTGTCGCCTTTGAGAACCGCTAACTCAACAACTTCTTCTTTTCTCAACCCCCCTTGAAAATCATACTTTAATCATGAGTGAATTCGAATCGGACGTGCCAAAGATCCCTGACTATACTCTATCCGAGAAACAATTCCTTTTGACTACCAACATCGATGGTCGCCACCAGAAACAAATCATAGAAGAGTTGAGCACCTCCATTGAATCTAACGATTTAGCACCCTACTACAAATACTTAACCGATGAACTTCCTCAATACTTCAAATACAACGACAAGTTATTTCAGAGTTTAGCGGCCAAGAATGAAGCCAAGATCTCTGAGTTAAAGGAGAAGGTTAAAAGTGCTGAGGAAGATGATGAGACCAAGGATGAAATTCTTCCATCAACGATAAAACTTGCTGAATACTACACCACCATCATCGATAGACACAGCGCTATTAATACCTATAAAAAGGCTTTGGAATTATCCCAAAGTACTAGCTCGAAAATTGACATCTTATTGACTATTGCCAGAATCGAGTTCTTTTTCAATGACTATCCATCGGTAGCCAAATATTTGGATCAAGTAAAAGCTCAAATCGATAAAGGAGGTGATTGGGAACGTCGTAATAGATACAAAACTTATCAAGGAATCTATTTATTAGCCACAAGAAACTTCACTGAAGCATCGAAGCTATTAATTGACTCCTTGGCAACGTTTACTTCCACTGAAATTTGTTCATATGAGCAAGTGGCACATTATTCGATTGTCTCCGGAGTCATAGCGTTGGACAGAGTTGACCTCAAATCAAAGATCATTGATTCCCCTGAAATTTTATCGATTTATTCATCGGCACCAAACTTAGAGCCATTGATTAACTTGACAAACTCATTGTACACCTGCCAATATAACTATTTCTTTCAATACTTATTGGAAACCCATGATAAATTGTTATTAACTAATAAGTACTTACATCAACATGCCAATTATTTCTTGAGAGAATTAAGATGTAAAGCATATGGGCAATTATTGGAAAGTTATAAATCGTTATCAGTTAAATCAATGGCTAAAAGCTTCAATATTAGTGAGGAATTTTTGGATCAAGATTTATGCAAGTTCATCCCTAACAACAAATTAAACTGTACTATTGATAAGGTTAATGGAATAATTGAAACCAATAGACCTGATAACAAAAATAGTCAGTACCATGCATTAATCAAACAGGGAGACAATTTGTTGACCAAATTACAAAAGTATGGTGCAGCAGTGAAATTAAGTGGTGCTGAGCGTGTGGCTTAAATAGCAATAAATGATTTGTACATGAACATGTAGACGAGAGTTGTAATGAAAGAAGTAAGAGGAATGATTTTTAAAAATATAAAAATAATGAAGGATGCGAGGTTCGAACTCGCGCGGACACCGTCCAACAGATCTTAAGTCTGCCGCCTTAGACCACTCGGCCAACCCTCCATTTCTTGTGAATTTTGATCGACATTTACAAATATATAGATCTGTGTATTTCACACCCGTACATCTCATGATGTTATACAAAGACTCCTTACCACTCGACGAACACCGTTGGTAGAGCATCCACTGGATGTTAACTCTGCCTCGTGTCGTCAAACGGTAAAGTCTTGGGTATCCTATTTCGCGCGAAATTATATCACTCCTTAAGTTTTTCCCTATGAAATTCTGAGAGTGTACACCATAATCATTGACTGATTCAATGGAGCTCAGGTTTTTTCCCACTGGTGGGTTTTATTCCTGATATCACCCGGTCTCTTATATATGTGTTTAGAATTGTTTAGGAATATAAGAGGCTAAACGTTAAAAAAAAAAAATCGTGAGTTAATTATATAACATATACAAACTCGTTCGTTTAAAATAAAAAATTCTCCCTGTTGTTCCCCCATCTCTTATAACTAGATAGAAATAGAACTGTATAAGAGGTTAAATGTTAAAGAAAGAAGCCCGTAAGCCTTTAGCTTTCGGATAGATGGTTCTATCTGATTTCATTGCTGCGCGTAATGCCAGGGTTCTGGAAGTATGAAAAAATATACGAGAGATAATTTGAAAAAAAAAAAAATAAAATCTCGTTTGTTTGAAGTAAAAATATCATCGTTTGCTCTTTTCATCAATGATGGAGCGAAGCTAACGACCGTTGAAGCACTCCGCAGACTGGAGGATTGTCGTCTGAGAAAGGAAATTTTGGAATCGGTCAGCTTGCAATGAGATACAAGACTACCTCCACTGATAATAAGGGAGAAGACGTTTGATGGCTGTCAAGCAACTGGATGTGGTATCTAAAATGAGAAACCTCTGGCTAATTGAGGTTGCAGGTGCGTTCTCAGAGAACATCCAAAGTGCTCTATTGTACTATTAAATCCCGAGAGACAGCTTATGGACCATATGTATTTAGTCGGAGGTAAGGATTGAGTGCGAAGTTCCTCCACCTCCTAGTTGAGAAACTACCATTATAGGTCCCACTTATCGGACTTCCGCATGCTCTTTATTGTCTATAGATAGGTAGTCACACACAGTGCGATAGTTTGTATAAGTTTAGCCATATGGATGGCTTCCCTCATTAAATACCCATCGACTGCTCGGCTCCCTATCTGTTCGTCTGTCATAGAGAGCCATCGGCCCATTTAAGCAAGATGCGGAGCCAAGCAACCATTGCTTCGGTCTAATGTCGGCCCAATCTGCTGCTGTATAACAATCCGTCGACCGAACCTCGTTCCACTTTCTGCTATATTTGTAGGTTGAAAACAACGCAATCCCCCCAATACTATAATTTCGCAACGCAACATGTCGCTTACTAATCGGTATAATGCGGTGGAAGTATAAATAGTCGGCCACCAGCTCGCACTTAATCTGACGTTTTTTGACAGAACCCTTTGTCAATTGAGAATAAAATGTCTGCAATCACTCTTTTCACCGGTTCTACTCCAAATGGGTACAAGGTATCCATTTTCTTGGAATTATTGGGACTCAAGTACAACGTTGAACCTATTAATATCATGAGCAACCAACAAAAAGAACCCAAGTACATTGCTATGAACCCCAATGGAAGAATCCCTACTTTAGTTGATGCCAGTACTGGTATAACCATCAGTGAAACTGCAGCTATTATTCAATACTTGGCTGACACATATGACAAAGACCATAAGTATTCTTATAAAGTTGGTACCAAGGAATACTACTTGCAACTTGAAACTTCCTATTTCCAAATGGCAGGTTTAGGTCCAATGCAAGGTCAAGCCCATCACTTCTTGATGTTTGCCAAAGAAGATGTTCCTTATGGTAAGGAGAGATACCTCAATGAAACCAAAAGACTCTATGGGGTAATCGAGATGTACTTGGAACGTAACAAAAAGCATGGATACTTAGTTGGTGATCACCTTAGTATTCCTGATGTGCTCACTTACCCATGGATTATTCTTTCCAAGAACATTGGTATCAACCTTCAGGAAGGTTATCCACTTACATACAAGTGGGCCAAAAACCTTTCTGGTCTCCCTGCTTTCAAGAAGGGTCTCAGTGTGCCAACTGCTAGTATGATGATCCCAGAAGAATTTAGACCATAAATTTTGTGAATGCATTTACGGAAAATAAAAAAAGTCTTTTATAAGCTTTTTCAGTAATAAAATATAACTCCAACCCAGCTGTAGTACCATGTGCTTTGTTCTCCCCAACAAATGAACATAAACTTGACTCAAATCATCTCGCAAGGGAATTAATGACTGCGAAAAATGTTGATCAATTCTTTTTCTCATGCGGTGATGGGACAGTAATGTATATATACATGGGGCTAAAGCTAGTCAAAACCCTAACATCATCATGAAGACTAGAGAAGATATAATTGCAGAAATGCAATCCGAATACATTGAGCTATTGTCAATGAAGTTAGAGGTTGAAGGACATGATGAGACCATTGAATTTTCGCAAGATATGGAGGATATGCCGCAACAAACGCACTTTATCTTACCCGAATACTCAATTTACCATTTGACCATTTGTTACAAAATCAAAAAGCCAGTAACGAGCCTCAAGTATCACCAGGTAGTGAAAAAGCATGGTATTCCGTTCAAAACCCGAAATTTAAACATGGCTCATGGCCATGTTAACTGCGAAGATACAACTCCAGTGCACTCAATCAAATTCCCAGCTGATTCTGTCTCCGGAGGTGCCCTCATTAGAGGGAAGTACCCTGCACAATCACGATTCTTGATGGGAGACCACGAGCTTCTTACCTGTGATTGGACTATCGAGGTGATGAAAAAGCACCAGAGACCTTGCCGGGGGTAAATAGTATTATATAGGTAGAATACAATTAATTATCACGTGATATTAAAATAGTGGTTACAAGTTCCATTTCAATATAACCCCAGTGCCGGAATAGCACAAATCCACTACTTTATAAAGGTGTCACCACCGCATAAGGATAAGCACAACCACTGATAAGACTCTTTTTCTCGCCAGTCTTTTCATCCACACACAATCAGCTTCAAGCACAGACTATTATCCTTTTGTAATCATGAGTTCTTCTAAGAGACGCATGGATAAAGACGTCATGGATCTCATGATGAGTGACCATGAAGTAAGCCTTATCGAAGATTCCATCCAAAAGTTCCACGTACTTTTTCATGGACCCAAAGACACTCCATATACCGGGGGAGTTTGGAAGATTAGAGTTGAGCTCCCCGATCAGTATCCCATGAAATCTCCCTCGATTGGATTCGTTAACCGCATCTACCATCCTAATATTGATGAGAGTTCTGGTTCGGTTTGTCTTGACGTTATAAACCAAACCTGGTCTCCGATGTTTGGATTGCTCAACATTTTTGAAAACTTCTTACCTCATTTGTTGAGATACCCCAACCCCAGTGACCCCTTGAATACCGTTGCATCCAATTTACTAAATAAAGATGAAAAGAAGTATAATGAAACCATTACAAAGTACGTTAACCAATATGCTCAAAACGTCACCTTGGATGAAGATGATGAAGCAGACGCTATCAACAATAAGGATGGCAACGACGACGAAGACGAAGAGTTGAGCGACGTCGGCAGTTTATCAAGTGATGAAGATGACGATGATTAATTCAATTTGGTTATCTTCATCTTTTTTCTTTCATGCATCAGAGTTTTTAATTGGCATTGACTCTTGATTGGTTTCTTTTTCTATTTGGTGTGTTTTAATGGGTAGTTATGATTTTATTTACGAGAGTCAATCAGTCGAATGCTCTTCTTTTATATTTACAGTTCATATGTATTCATTGAATAGAATGATCATAGTATTTGAAAAAAAGATATGTAATTGACCTGCAATTAATGAATAGGGGTAACTTCAGGATCAACGTCAACCCAATCATCATTGTCATCCGAGGTGGCTTGGGAGGCAATAGCTATATCGGAGCTATTACCTTCCTCTAGCTCTGCAGATTTTGGTACAGCCTCTGCATCCGTGCTTAAGGGGGAACTTTTGCCTTGTAAATCATTAATATCAATGGCAAATTCTTCCCCTGTAGCAGGATCTTCCTCTGTATCTACATTGAAACCTTGTTTTTCAGTTCCAGAGTCTGCGTCAGTTTCAGAATCGGTTTCTTGTGTGGACATAGTGGCTGATTGTTCTTCCTCAGTTGACGGATCTAATACCGCTTTTAAGTTTGACGTGTCCTCTGGTTCATTTGCAAGTTTAGCTAATTCCTCTTCACTTTCCGAATAGTGTGGAGATTTCACTTCTTCAAAACCTTCTGCAGCTTCTGCAAGCTCCCTGTCAGTCTGCCTTGTAGCTTCTGCTTTGTAATCTTCGCTCTGCTCCGTAGCCTGTGCTTTGTTCTCATCCTGCTGTGTAGCATCCTTTTGTTCATTCTCGGCCTGTTTATGAGCGTCCAATATCTCATTCTCAGCCTGCTCAAAAGTCTTGACTTGTTTCTTCTCAGCCTGCTCTGTAAATTCCACTTGTTCATTTTCGGCCTGCTCTAAACCCTTCACATGCTCTTCATCATTTTCAAGCTGTTCAGAAACAACTGACAAAGCCAACAAACCTTCACATTCTTTCATTGCCACTTCCACGCGTTCTGGTGGTGTCACTAATGCACTCTTCTTCTCTGCCCTCTTTTTTGCTTGCTTCCGCTCTGATTTCTTTTGTTTAGCTTCTCTTCGTTTACTAATAATCTCCTGCCTCGTGGAACTTTTTGGAATTTTGATTTCCAAGGTATTTTGTTTCTGACTCCATTCAATGCCCTCGCTATTGATGGAACTAAATTCATACCAATAATTCTGAAAAAAACCACACTTATCATCGGATATAGTCAACTTGACCCACTCGGATGACGGCCGTTTACTCATGGTCATTTCAAATGACTCAAACCCTCGAGAATCTGATGGCCGTGAAATATGAACAACGAAGTACTCACTTGTCTCAAAGCTAACCGATTGGATCAAGTAATACTGAGGTTGTCTGTGGAACAAGCTCATCGGTAGGTCACTGCATAGTCTTCGCTGAATAACCAAAGGAGAAGTAGTGAACGTTGGATGTGAATCTTTGAAGGTGAAGACAAGAGACATGGTTTTTCGCAGCTAAATACAAATCAAGAAAATCCTTTTTAGATATAAAAGTTTAATACTTGTAGGGGAATGAAAATCTAAAAAGATCGTCACGTAATGGTCATGTTTCTGGTTTTATATAGGGTTGCCTTGTTTTATAGAAACAACTCATTCGGTGTCCTTATTATGAGATAGAAGACAGTGGAACATTCGCAGAAAAAACCAAGCTGAGATATCACAGCCATTTTTTCCCCTAGAAAAAATGCTTCTATGGAGTTCTTACCATTAGTCAGAGTAAATATAAACAAAGTATAGAATATGACCCCTATATTGTTATGAGGGAGCGGAGAAATTAGAGGGGTTTTAATTGGCCATCCTTCACCTCTCATCGAAAAAAACTATTCTAGAAGACCAGAAGAAAGGTTACATATTTTGTATATAGCTTAAGTTCGATGACGTAAGACATTCCATTCCTCACTATTTTGTAGTCAAACTAAGTGATATGAAGCTGGCCCGATCTAACTAGATTTCGGGAGCAAATTGGTGCAAAACTTACACTTGTAGTCATATAGTTCACTTCAGGACCCATGATTAAACTCTACAGTGACTAACAGTTGGCAGGATCTTATGATAGGTTAAACCAATAAATCAAATTTCTATCGAATTTTCATAGTTGACTTGGAAACTGGCTAAAAGTATTTCTAATTTTACAAACTTTTTTCGCAAATTCACATTTTTTTACAAAATTTGAAAAATTCTCAAATTGCAAATTAATGTTTGTTCAATTGGCACATTGCTCACTTCATCTATTTTTAGCAACCGGCAGATAAGACATAGATACAAATATGAAAAATTGACTCCCCAGAGACACATTACACACCTAGTACGTCGTAAAACTTTGCTGTCGGGAGCCAAATTGGTGCCGTAGCTGATCTTTTTTGGTTGTTTTCTCAGGTTGCATGAGTCCAGAACCAAAAAGTATCCCAATTAGCCAAGACTTCAATGAATAACCACATCTTTGAATATAAGGCTGCTTTTTGTGTCAGAGAAACTAAGGGTCTGTTCTCGGAAATCATCTCCATGTGGTAACACTATAGCAAGTTGTGTGATAGTGAACGTATATTCTCACAAACAGGGCGATCTGCTTAAAAATACTGGAACAGTCTCTGAACAAAAGCGAATCGCTTAACTTTAATATTAGTGCCTCGCCTAGTAAGTATGTTAAATCTAAAGCTTCTTTTCCATACATGGTACAAAGATAACCTGTGCTATAGAATATTCTACAAGCAATAGAGCTATAGGGTTGCAAAAAGTTCGAAGTGAGTTCGAAATCGAAACCACTTTTTCGTATTGAGTAACAACAAGAGATTCTTGTTAATTACAGATATTTGACACCTCACCTCTCATCTCCAATAATAAAATATGGCATTCACGCCGCAATAAACTACCAGGAAGGGCGACAGCATCTGCAGTAATCAAAGGACAAAATCAGGCAATGAGAAAGATATCCAAGAATTCAAAAGCTACAACTTTACATGCTCCAAGTCGCATGACTGTTTATGTCTCACTACACTAGTGAAACCCAAAAAACTAAAGCCAAAAGCTTAAATCACTATTTTTGGAATTCTTTGCAAAAAGAGGAAGAGTTTGTCGGAATACAAGTGCATGGTATTGGTGCGAGAACAATTAGTCGCCTAAAATAACCGGAAAATTGGAATATATCAAGTAATGATATAGCAACATTGTCTTAGAAGTAAAATTAGCAGCCTTGGTGATGGAAACATCTACTATCTATGAGATAGCCTTGGTTATGGGTCCATCGAGTCAAAATTGTTGACTATTAAACGAGCCGGGCCGAGTTTGTGTTTCCGGAAGTTTTGCTTGGAAGTAATCATCCTATTCTACAAGAAATAGACTATCACGGAAACAGTTCTGATTCTGTCGTAGAGCGGAACATTGTTCAGAGCTAAGTTCACCCTGTATATTAACAAATGCCAATAATGCTTAGCTCTCAAGTAAATGAAGCCCTGCACCAATAAGCTGTCGTATATTGTCAAAGTCACATTAGAACTTACGCATACTTTTTGTGTTTACTTTTATATTGATATTCTTGACTTAGCAGATTTCTGATGGAACAATCTTTATACTTTACACTTTCCTAAAATTACTTTGAATTGACGTCCTGTAAGATTCTGCATATGCGAATTTTTTCTTGAGTTCGCCAAAAAAAGGTGACCTCACATTTGTTCGCATATTTCCAGCAACTCTATTGTTCTCTCAAAATTTTAAGAGGACACAAGCTAGCCTCTGATATTAGTTAGTTAAGGCCAAAGAGACTTTGTATTCGAGCCTTAACCTCCTTTGGTAGCAACCCCATATAATAGGCGTGATTCATGCAGTGGAAGCAAGCCATCGTATCAGTGTGGGGCTCAAAAAATAATCTGGGTGCATCTTATTGTGTTAGCATTTACGGCATTTGACAAGATAGATGCCCTTTTGTAGATGTCCCTTCGAGAAAATTGAGGTTTGAATGTGCAGCAGCGTGAAAGAAGGCTGTTTTTCAGATTTGCCATAGATCTTGTTCTCAGCGTGTTAAATATGTAATTTCAGCGAGCCTCAAGGTGAAACTCATCGGGTATATACTTGCGGAATTGACTTGCTTAGTACTCTCTAGACTCCTACATGTATATAATCTTCAGTCTAGTACAAGCGAAGATAACATTTTTTTCAGTTTGCTATTACAGAACTTAGGTTTTTTGCCGAAGAGATATTTTTTTGAGTATGCCATAAATATGCGAGGTGCAAACGCACAAAATGTGATCACGGTAAAACATCTGATTTCAGATCTTCTTAGAAATGACTCCACATAAAGACGTACGACGCCAAAACAAATTTGGGTAATTCGCCAAGAGTTGCAG
The DNA here is from genome assembly GCA_030555995.1 of Isabelozyma heimii. Taxonomy (NCBI): domain Eukaryota; kingdom Fungi; phylum Ascomycota; class Pichiomycetes; order Serinales; family Metschnikowiaceae; genus Isabelozyma; species Isabelozyma heimii. The sequence goes on from JANIVW010000097.1 coordinate 27,906, forward strand.
ATTCTGCAAATGATCAAGCATGTCCCCATGAAATCTGTCCGGATGTTCCCCGTAAGTGTCAAAGCATAAGCATAAACCTTATTCTCAAAATGATCATCTCAAGCCAAGGAAACTGTAACGTCGCCAAATAAGACCACTTATACGTTTGCAGTGAAAGAGAGCAGCTCAAAAGCTTATTGATCTAAGCCAGGGAAAGTAAGTTGTTCTAAAGAGCCAGGACCTTGATTAAGAAAATCCTTTACAAAGGATAAAGAAGTCCCGCACCATATCCTGTCTTATTCTGCCTTATGCAAAATTAGGGACTAGAGGTGGAAGATATATACAGCTATAGTAGAGTCCACGCAGAAGATATATACGTAGATAATAGAATCCATCTAGAAGATGTATAGCATAGGTATATGGCACAAATAAGTATACCAACCGTCATATGCATTTTAGAAGACCAATGTGGAAATATAGTGCAGCCGTATCTCTCAAAATGGATAGCATCTATCCCTGTCCAGATTCATGCTTATACTTTCCCGAAAAGTATATCTGCCAAAAAAAATTAAAAGCGGAAATGTAACATGTAAACTCTCCAAGAATAGTAAACTTTAAATTTAAGTACTACTAGTCACCTAATTTCTCGCAAGGCTTTCGATGTCCTTCACGGGTATATCGATTGTCGCTAAATAATCGATGAATATACATGATATATGTTAACACCTCCGAATACCTAGGTGACCTCAAGATGCTATGCAAAGAGGCCCATGTATTTCTGCTCCGAGACATAATTCATTCACTATTTCCACCTAATCACGGAATTCTGCAAGTTTGACTCTCTTGATATCACCGCATGATTAGCGCTCTACTTCCCATGGATGTTCAAAACAGGTACAAAACCTATACAAAATGTCTCACTTTGCCTAAAAAAGAGACTTTAAGGTTTGAAAAATCCGATCCTGCATCATCATCGAACATTCTTTCAGGTGATGCGTCATGCAAGGTTTTTTTGCTGCAAACGACGATTAACATGTTTTTTTCTTTATTAGCCAATTAACTATGGAGCCTGTAATACTTTCGAAGCTTATTCTAATTTTCTAAAACTATTAGCGACGCGAGCTGTAGAATGTGCGTATACGCCATGAAGAATGTTGCATTTCAAGTTGTACGGCTTCTTCGTGATCATCGACCATCTCCGATATGGTGCCTAATGGAGTTGCTGCACAATCACTTCGAGACCCTTCAGCAATAATTTATGGCAGTACTCTGTTTCCAAGAGAGATGTCTATAAATATCACCGCTTCCTCCGAAAATGATCTTAAGGATTTCTCTTTTCTTGAATATCAAATATTAAAAATGATTAACATTGTCTTCCTCTTCTGGCTATTGTCTGTGACAACAGCCCAACAGGTCTACGGTGTCTTCACAGCTTTTCAATCCATTCAATGGATAGGTGACGGTTCATCTCAACCTTACCTTCCTGACGCTCCTTATTGGGCTGCTGTTTTCAATTGGGCCATCGATGGGTCGAAGGTTTCCGCAGGAGACACATTTCAATTAAACTTACCATGTGTCTTCACGTTCACCTCCCCAACTAATGTTTTAAATTTAGGAATAAACGGTGTCAACTATGCACAATGTCAAATGACCGGGGGAAACACAGCTACGGTCAATTCGCTGATTTCATGTACCGTTAGTAACTTAGTTGATTCATCAACCCGAGTCGTTGGTGCTGCTGCATTCTTCGTAACTTTCAATACTGGTGGATCTGCTAATCGTGCCGATTTAACTTGTTCTCAAAAATTCCAAACCGGTCAAAACACACTTCAGTGGTCAGACGGTAGCAATACCTTTCTGAAAGCTGTTAATTTCCTCACTGATACAAATATTACACCAGCATTCCTTACTGATAATCTGTACACAACAGATGATATTTATCTTACAAATCGTCAGATGTTTCCATCCGGAGAACTGGAACATTACTTATTGGCAGCCAAATGTGACGCAGGTTACGATTATGGGACTTTGGGTTTCAAATTCACTGGAGCAACAATTGACTGTGATGCTGTTCACGCTTCGATTACCAGTCAGATTAACGCATGGTATTTTCCCGAGAACTCGGGTGATAATTTTAAGTTTACGGCAACTTGTTCATCAACGGAATACTCTGTAAGCTACGAATCAATCGCATCAGGATTTCGTCCTTTCATCGATGCTCTCATTACTCCACTGACTTCTGATGGTACATTTTCTGTCAGTTACACCAACAGTTATAAATGTGCTTATAGTTTTTGGTGGTGGGCATACACCAGGGATATTCTGCTGTTAACTTGGAGCCCTTCTAAACTGTCATACCCTCTTTCGAATGGTAACGTTCAAGTGAATACTACCGCAACTTGGACTGGTACCACCACTAGCGTGACAACACTTTCCTATGGAACTGCTCCTGGTGACACAATGACAATTCAAGTAGATGTTCCAGTTCCAACCACTACTATTACTTCTGGTTGGACAGGAAATGATACTTCAACTACAACTATTACTGCTGCTCCAGGAGAAACTGCTTTAGTTATCATAGAGGTACCAACTACATCAACTGCCCCTACTTCTGATGACAACCATGTGTCTACCTGGACTGGATCTGAAACTTCAGTCACCACTGCGACTGCATCTAATGGCGAAGAGAGTACCATCACTTTAGTGCCATCTTCCTCTGTCAATGATAATGTCTCTACCTGGACTGGATCTGAAACTTCCGTCACCACTGCAACTGCATCTAATGGCGAAGAAAGTACCATCACTTTAGTACCATCTTCTTCCGTCAATGATAATGTCTCTACCTGGACTGGATCTGAAACTTCCCTCACTACTTCTACCGCTTCCAACGGTGACGAAGTGACTATTACTTTAGTGCCATCTTCCTCCGTCAATGATAATGTCTCTACCTGGACTGGATCTGAAACTTCAGTCACCACTGCAACTGTATCTAATGGCGAAGAGAGTACCATCACTTTAGTACCATCTTCTTCCGTCAATGATAATGTCTCTACCTGGACTGGATCTGACACTTCCCTCACTACTTCCACCGCTTCCAACGGTGACGAAGTGACTATTACCTTAGTGCCATCTGCCACCCAAGAACAACATGTCTCTACCTGGACTGGATCTGAAACTTCTTACACCACTGCTACTGCCTCTAACGGTGACGAAGTCATCATCACCTTAGTGC